>JAYDZF010000013.1:9097628-9110255 GCA_034509105.1 Microcambeva barbata
TATTTTTGAATACAAGGGGGACTGGCTTTTGTCAGTGTGTGGTAATTGCAATGAACTGGCAGTTCCTTTAAAGTTTATTTCCGTCAAAATATACCGGAAAGGATGCAACCCATTATTTCCTGGTATCTAAATCTTCAAACGCAATAATGAATAATACTTTTCTTAAAATAATACATTTTATTATTATATTATTTTTTCAAATGATCCAAATTTGTGTAGAAATGTCTTTGTAGTAATGGTGTAAATTTGATCGTTGTAAGCATTTAATGCTAATGGAAACTCAGATTGCAAAACTAAGCTATTTTAATTATTAATTTAAAAATGAATGCTGACAGCTATGCTAATGACAAGCTGATACAAGAGAAAGATTGAGAAATAGAACGAAGTAGATTTTTGTGTAAGCATCGCTTGCTGTTGTTTATCTTTACTGGCTTTGCTTATTATGTTCTGGTTTCTGCTTAGCATATCAGCTAGCATTCCTGTTTTAGTGTTGCTGTATTATCCCATATAAATGAAAAGAATGCAGGGTCATGTATTATTAATGCAAGATTGTTAAATCATTGCCATGATATTATTTGTCATATGTTCTCAGGAGATTCTTGTGCTCAGTTTACCCTACATTTTCAGACAAAACCAAATTTTGAAACCTTGTGCATAACACTGGAGGTCACCAGCAAGGTTTCTTAGTACGGTATATAAAAGTTTGATGTTTGTAATGGTGCGCTTGATGAAGGAATTGACAAATATTGTGATTGTGTAATAAAGTTAAATTCTATTAAAACAATTTGCGTGGGTTCTTAAAGGTAATACAAATAGTTTATTCAGATGGCCAGTACACAAACATTTCAGAGGCATAAACAATGTATGTACAATAAACAGTGTATTAAGTTGACACATTATTTACAAATGCACTGATGTGCTACTACTTTAAAAATGCTCATATTTACACCATGCTAAATCTACACAGTATAATTACAAAGATCTACTAATCAAGCTAGATACTGAGTCATTCTGATCCTTTCTTTTGTTAAATCACTTTTTTTTTGTTTATTCCTCAAAATGAAAGTATTTTTAACCTAGTTATAAGCTTGTCTACATTGTTGTTAAAAGGATCCACTTGTTTGCAGAAAGGTCTAAACTAATCTAAATTAGGGCTAAATGATTGAGAAACTTGCTGTCAGACATTGTGATCATTTTATCGCTGTATGATAATCATAGCTTTGCATGAGAAAACACTTTCTTAACTGCTTATCGAATCAGGGTCACAGGGGGAACTGAGGCCTATATCAGCATTTGAATGGCCTTAATGCACACATAAACACCCAGAACAGGGTGCCAGCATCATATATTACCCCAAGTTCCCGTTTTCTCCCAGAGTAAAATCACATGGACCGGTGTCATGCAGACTCCACTCCGCCCAATGACAAAACTACATTTGTTCAGGTTTACTTTTTGATGGATCACATTCTATAATCTGAAGGCCCACGAGTAAACCATTATACAAATTTAAACGGCTACATTTTTGAAAATACACTTAAAATAATTTACAATCTTACACCGATCAATCATTATGACCACTGACAATTAAATAACACTATCTCATCACAACACTTGGGTTTTATTAGGCAGTTAATAAACTTAACATTTTGAGTGATTTTGACCATATTAGGCGACATTGTGAGGCAAGAGCATCTCCAAAAAGGCAGCTCTTGTGTGATGTTCCCATGCTCAATATTTATCACAAGTGGTCTGTGTGGACCTGTCTTGACTCTCACACAGACTCAAAATACTGCATAAGTTAATGCTGGTTCTGATAGAACGCTGAGAGAATACACAGTGCAGTGCAGTTGAAGGGCTGGGACCAGCAAAATATTAAGAAGGTGGTCATATATGCATGACCGGTGTACTGCACAAACCTGCACATTTTAAAATTACTTTTAAGTCGATAGACTCAAACATCAATTTCTTTCTCAACAGGCTGCTTTTATATTTACCGTATTTTCCAGACTATAAGCCGCTACTTTTTTCTTTACCGTTTCGGTTTACGGAACTTTCGGTTTACCGTTAAATCTATCTAATATATTTCTATCTATCCAATATATATATATATATAATTTCACAACCTAGACATCAGCGGTTTATAGTCCGGTACGGCTTATATATATGTACATTTCCATTTAAAAAATAAAACTTAGTAGGTGCGGCTAATATTCAGGTGCGCTCTATAGTCCGGAAAATACGGTAGGTGTTTCCACAGCAGGCTTCGATCTGGTCTGCATAGCTGATTCGGCACAGTATAAATATCAATATGTCCTTCATGCTGTAGCCCTTCTCTTTCATAACTGTTTGGTGCTAGCACTGAGAGTGCAGTTTGAAAAGTGTAGTACATTGTTTTATGATGCAGTTGCACAATAAATATTCCACATTTTGTTTTTAAACTGATGGGAATTGGAGTGTAAAATAAAAAATCTGACACAAGCCAAAAAGTTCAAGCTACTCTTGACAATACTGGAAATTCATGAACAAAATGACCCATAAGAAGGAAACAGTCAGCAACTGATCCAAGTTAAAGCAGGCCAAGATAAAACAATCAAACAAATATACTCAGCATCCACAATAAACATTCCTTACTGCGATTTGTTTCACTGAACCGGATTCAACCGACTGAGACACTTTAATGCTCTCCACTAGTGAAACCTAAGAAGATCCTGTCCAAATTATTCCAGATTCACAGTTTTTTTTTCTTCTGTTAAAATCAAAACATTTAGTTTGTGAATGCAACCTGGGCCAGCAGGTTTGTTTCAGCCAGCCAAGATGTTTGATTAAGTGTGCAGCAGCAATGCTGACAAAATATTAATTGGAACTCAATTTCTTTCAGCTGCTCCCAAAGCAGATTTGGATATACATTATTGACTAGGTGTAGTTTCTTTTTTATTTTTCCTGGATGCTTTTCATTACACAACCAAATGCAATGCTTAATACATACAAGTGGCTAGAGCATATCAGTGTCTCCAATTAACCTTACAGTCTGTCTTCTGACTGTGAAAGATGGAAGAAACCCATGCAGACGCAGCGAGAACATGCTCCACACATGAAGGACTCAGTCTGCCCTACTTGGCGATCAAATCCAGGACATTATTATGAGGTGACAGTGCTATGTACTGAGCCACCAAAAATATTTTCTTATATTACAATATCTGTGTGCACACACCCATGTGGCCAATAACACTGCTTGAGATCTGAACCAAATATCCCAGTAGTAGTGTGCTTCTAACTCCGTTCAGTACTGTGCCATCCCAATTCCCATAACTTTTACTGGAAATACTTATATTTGGAGTTTAGTGTCTTCTGGAAATGTGAAGTAATGTTTCACCACTACACAATTGACACTTTTGGTCTTTCAGTATTTGGGTCATGATTTTTCCACCAAGTTCAATAATATTTGTTTTATCTGCTGACAACAGTATGCCGCCACACTACAATAGAAGCCCAGAAATGACATGCAGACAATGTCCCCCTATCCAAACCATTAATGTAAACTACATAAAACTATGATCAGGTAACATGTTATTTAAGCTGTTAAGTGTTTTCTATGTGTAAAGAAATTAAATGCAGTACATAAATGATTTTTACGCATGGTATAAACTGTAATGTGTCTGTACAAAATGTAAATGGGAATACCATGACCAAGATTCCTGGGAAACACTGCTCAAGACACCAATCAGTTCCAAGGTTTTGCACACTGCTCCTCAGATATAGGCAGTCCATGTAAATGTAATGCTCAGCTGGCTGAAAAAACTTCTTGAGATTCAAACTATATGTCAGTTGTGGTATAGGTTACAGTAATATACCACTGCACCAACCGAGTGATCCAGTAAATTATCCCTGTATGTATTAGCACTACAGTCAAGTGGACTGTTTCATATGAGAAATGAAAAGAAAACAACAGTTAATCTGAGCTGGGTGGATGTACATTACAGCAAGAAACGTGGTCCTTGGGTTTCACAAATCTGTATCTGTGCTGGGATGGAATAGGTTTCTAAGGCAACTTCTTGCTCAAGTCTGAACATCTTGATGTAGCTCATAAGTCAGAAGGTTGTACCTTGACCCGCCTTAGTTCCAGGGCAAATCATGGTTGTCTAAAAATTCCGATAAGACTCCAGCTGGTGAGGAGATACCCACTGTTCCTGGCACGTTCAGTTCCAGCCACTCCATGTTGTCCAGGTTGGTGTCTTGCAATAAGGGTAATGGCAAATGAGAGTAACTAAGATTTCCGGTGTCCATTGGAGAGTGGTGTGGCTCTATCAATAGATCCTCCATCAGACGGATGTTATGTGGCTCGGTGTCAGGTGCCAGAGTGCCCTCTAACAGTTTCTCCAGCTGGTGGTCAGAAGCCAGTGCTACAAAATTGGGTATGTGTGCCACATGGACCTGTGGTGGAGGACGAGACATTGCTGTGCTGATAGGGAGAGTAGTGATGCTGGCGGTCACAGGCAGGCGTTTTTCCTGGGACCGCGGGTCTTCATGAATCAAAGGTGACATTTCTGCCAGGAAGAAAATTGGACAGTGGGTAAAACAAATTATGTTGTAAAAATTTTAAATCTCCTGACTTTTTTCTGATGAGTAAACCCTTTTAAACCAGATGTTTTTCTCACCTCCTGTCTCAATCAGAACATCAAACAAATCATCCATGTGCTGACTGGTCGCAGTAGGGACCTTACAGGGGACAAAAGAATGACAATAACATAAAATTATGACCACTGCCAGGTAAAGTAAATTATACTGATTATTTCTTCATGTTGTCACCTGTTTGTGAGTGTGATATATTAGGCAGCAAGTGAACATTTTATGCTCAAAGTTGATGTTAGAAGCTGGAAAAATATGGAGGTCTAAGGATCAGAGCATCTCAAAAACTGTAGCTCTTTTGGGGAGTTCCTGGTCTGGGCAGGGATCAATGTTGCATGTGAGTGAGGGGTGGCTGGTGTGGTCCTCTCCAACAGACGAGCTACTGTAGCTCAGATTGCTAAAGAAGTTAATAGTGGTTCTTATAGAAAGGTGTCAGAGTACAAAGTTCATCACAATGTCTCAAAAGAGGGAACAACACTGACTTAGGTAGATCTTAAGAAAGCTATGCTTAATCGATATAAGCATAGTTTGTATTTAAGTATATTGTATATAAAATACCGTTTATGACACACAGATGCAGATCATGTGTTATACTTTATTGTACAGTATGCCATACAGTACGAACCAGCAAATTAGTTATAGATCTGCAATTCTATTTATCTCCCAGTAGATGGCGGGAAACTTACACTTCATGAATGAAAATTTGGTACATTTCCGTGTATCAGAATAAAATGATACGTCGTTTTATCAATTCTATGGTGGAGAAGGAATTGTCTGCGATCACTAATCTGCTACTTACCTGCATGGTAGTCTGAAGTGCTCTAGTTTGTTTGATGGCCTCCTCATAGCGAGGGGGGTCTTTACTTTTAGGGCTTTGTTGATTTCTGAATGGAGATGGTGGAAGTATTAAGGTATTCTGGCAGGGCGATGAAGGCTAGCATGAAAAAGGAGAGTAGATTCAAATTAAAAAGTGCCTTCTTTAGTCTTGAACCTCAACATATGATTGCTTTACAGTTTAAATCTCAGTAACATTTTATAATGTAGTCAGTGTGCTCTTGTATTAAGTTCCACAGTAGTATTGATAATGCTGAGGCCCTGAAGCAGCAAAGTCCCCCAACACACACACACACAAAAAACATACCACAACATACTTGAAAACAGAGGGAATATTTCCAAACAGTGACAAAGTTTGTGCTATTATAAATACACAGTAATCCGCTTCTGGTGTTTACCTGATTCGTCAACCGTACTAACTGCCCGGAATATATTGCATCTGGTTAGCTCTAAAGCATTGTTAGGGACGCCATCATTTAGCCATGTTTCCATAAAAATCCTGACATTACCGATGCAGTTTTTAGCTTAGCTTTTAGCCACCCACATCCCCCACACCTTTGTTAATGGTCTCACTGCTTGTAGGCACTTCTGCCTTATGGATTACAGTGTGTAGCCTCTGGTGTGAGATCTCCAGGATGAGTCGAACATTGGTGATAAAACTGTGGGAGTAACGGAGACTGATATACAAAAGTTCCTGTCGGGTGTAGGACCTTAAAGTAAAGCTGTTCTGTATGAACAGACACAAAATAGGTAAATCCTGCAAAAGTGCAAAATCTGGTACAGAAACAAAACCAGTAAACACAAATGGCAAATCTTCAACTTAGCTAGTGGGTGGGGTTCTGGTGGTTGTTGAACAGGGTGAGTGGTGGTGGCAGGGTGCTTCTATGTAAAAATTATGGAAATTTTCTTATTGTGATGTATTAAAGGTGGAGAAATGAAAACATCTAATTTCAGCAAATGAATCTTGACATCAAAATCTTTTAACTGACACAAAATGGATAAATGTTTTTTTGCTCTTGGATGATTTAAATGATCAGTAGAGACCCAAGTGGTAATACAAAAGCAGGCAAAAAATCAGCTTTGTACAATACAGGTGCTGATCATAAAATTATAATACCATGAAAAATCCCATTCAAAAAGTGAAACTTGTATTTTATATAATTCATTACACAGAGATATATTTCAAATGTTTATTTCTTTTAATTTTGATGATTATAACTGACAAGTAATTAAAATTCCAAATTCAGTATCTAGGAAAATTAGAATATTACTTAAGATCAATAGAAAAAATGTTTTTTTTAAATGTTGGCCAACTGAAAAGTATGAGCCTGTACAGCACTCAATATTTAGTTAAGTCTCCTTTGGCCTGGATTACAGCAGCAAAGCGACATAACATGGCATGGAGTCGATCAGTCTGTGGCACAGCTCAGGTGTAATGAGAGCCCATTTTGCGGCCTTCAGCTCTTCTGAATTATTGGGTCTGGTGTATCGCATCTTCCTCTTCACAATAGATATATTTTCTATTGGGTTAAGGTCAGCAAATTTGCTGGGCCAATTAAGAGCAGGGATACGCAGGGATACCATGGTCCTTAAACCAGGTACTGGTAGCTTTGGCATCTGCATCTCCATAAAGTTGGTCAACAGCAGGAAGTGCTCTAAAACTTCCTGGTGGATGGCTACATTGACCATGGACCTCAGAAAACACAGTGGACCAACACCAGTAGATGACATGGCACCCCAAACCATCACTCACTGTAAAAACTTTACACTGGACCCCAAGCAACATAGATTCTCTGGCTCCAAGAGGGGCTTGAGGAACGCTCTCCCCTCTGTATTAGTGTGGAGCTCTGTGAACAATCAGCCTCTTTAGCAGTGACCTTTTGTGTTTTAACCTCCTTGTGCAATGTGTCAATGGTCATCTCTTAAACAACTGTTAATCAGCAGTCTTCCACATGAGTGTGTAGAACTAGACTGGGAGACCATTTAAAGGCCTTTATAATATAATAATGAAATAATGAAAGTCCTTTTGAAAATTCCTGATGCATACCTGAGGTGAAGCTTGAGTTTGATTCCCATGTTTCTGGAATGCTGAGTTCTCCATTTTCATCGGTGGCAGAGGTTGTGATTGCACGCTTTGATCAGGGGTGGATGTTGTGGTTTGGAGAGCTGTTTGTGGCTGTAAGAAACAAGAAAAAACAGATGAGAAATGAGAAAAACAAGCAATATTTCATTTCATTTCCTTGCATTACAAAGTTTATCTTCCCAGTTCATCTATAAAACAAAATATACAAATGTTTCAGCAATGTACTTTAATTGGAACACTTAATTTAATTAAAAAACTTGAAAAAATATTCATTTAAAAATATTGCTCAGGCTTGTGAATTTAAAAATATGTTCTTATCTGATTATCTGCTCGTCAACTTGCTATGACTGATGCACAAATTATATTCAATTGTGTAGTAAATCTGTGGACTGCCTACTAACCTAATAATAATGAACCGATTTTATATGTGGTTTGAATAGTATGGTAGAAACTACACAAGCCAAAATCAATAGGAAGCCAATGAGCATTCCATAAAAATCAGGGATAGACTTAAACATTAATTTTATCTTGATTAAAGAAATATAAAACTCCAGTCACACCTTTGATAGCAAGACATTGACCCAAAGCACATTACCAAACAAACACTGTGGTGGTTAAAAAAGGCAATGCATATATTTGAGTGGACCAGTTAGTTGGCCATGATTTTGACCCTGTTAAACCTCTTCAGCCTACTTCAAAAAGAATAACGAGTCAGTGGTACTCAGGTGATGCTAAAGCATCCACACAAACACAATTGGCTGTGTCTGACAAAGGGAAGGTTGGAAACTGGCCCTTCCTGCTGTGAAATGTGACCTCAGAGAAGGTCACATGCATGCTCTCAGTCTGTGTGGAAACCTGACACTGGTTAGAAGAAGTAACTGCGGATTAGACAGATGTTGTAGGGGGGCAGTGGTGAGCTGAGTCTCCTGAATCAAAGATTTAAAATGACTAGACTGGAAGATTCCTTCTGTTAGGTCAAATTATTTACTACTGGCTGCACTAGATGCCAATTCGTGTTGAAGTTGATCCAAAAACTGGGACATGTGAACTGCTTTAATTTTTAAACAAAATTCTAGTACCATTGCTAAAAATCTCATGTTTAGACCATTATTTTTTAGAAGCATCATGTATTAGAAGTGTTGGGTGTAAAGTGGAGGCAGTGTGCAAAAAGACCTGGGGTAGGTGGATGGTGGTGGGGAGCAGGATATGGTGTCCTGACTGAGTGCTGAGTATGCTCTGGGGTAGCTGCACCCGTTGAGAAGCCATGTTGAACTGCTGTTCCTGCCTCAGAGTGGAGCTGCAGCTGGAGACATCCTGCTCCTCTTTGATCTTTGGCACTTGGCCTAGCTCATTCTGCTGCCTCTTTTCCACTTCTAGCTGTCTCTTGAGCTTCTCCACGAGTTGCTGCTCCTGCTCCAGCTTGCGCAACAGTTCCTCAATCTGGCGCTCTTTTTCATGGAGTCGCAGGTCCTTGTCGGAGGATGTACCCTGAACCAAGGTCTCAGCTGGTTTCGGGCTGGGTGAAGACATGGTTGCCTCTGGTTTGCTGTTGCTGCTGTCATCCATAGTGGAAGTAGACACTTCGAAGTGTGAAGGAGACACTGGTGGAGTCATGCTCATGCTTTCGAAAAGCAGATTGGCTGAAGGTGTAAGAGCATCAATAGTTTTCTGAGTACTGTCCTGGTAGGGCTTCAGACGTTCTATAAGATCTGTTTTTGTGCCAGATACAGGAAGACCACGTAGTTTCAGCTCAAGTTTTAGTTCAGCCACCTGTGGAATGCCATGCACATTATTATATGTTCAGCTATGCAAAAAAGCACCTCCTTGCTCATTTGGATGAAAATCTTTTCTGAATCTCCAGAAATTTTAACTAGTTGACATTTTTCCTAAATTTGTCAATCCTTTAAGTTGAATCGACATTTTTACCCATATTTTGGTCGATTTGTGCTTGAGGACGGCTTCACACTTGCACAATGGCCAACAAAGGTAAATTAACAATGTTAATAACCCCACCCCCTTAGTCCGCAATTTCTGCCTTGCAGACTGAAGGCCACTACCTTTACATTTTTGTCATTTAGCAGATGCCTTCATCAAACGTGGCTTACAGTACCAGGACAGTACACAGTCTGAGCAATTGAGAGTTAAGGTCCTTGCTCAAGAGCCTAACAGCAGTGACTTATAACTTCAACGATTAGGCTACAACAAGGGAGCTCAGAAATGTGTTTAATGTGTATGTGCTAGTGGATTATAGCACTATGCCACCTGAATACCCTGTTAAAAAATACTAGCAGCTTAATTGTGGTCAGCAACAAGGAGGGGCAGGCAAAACTTAGAAACAACAGAGGCGAACATCTTAGGGGTTGCCATCAATAAAGTGATATACCCTCCCTTAGACTTGGCCGGTCGTTTCTGTAAAGCACCTGAAGAAGACAGTGGCACTGGCAACTCAGATTTGGTTGATTTTGGTTGGTCTGTTATTCTACCGATTTGTATCCCCATTTTGATCTGTGACCTTACACTAATGTTAATCATACTACTGTTCCATAACCCCCGTCACAAAATACTGCTTTGTAAGAAACTTTTTAACCAGAAGGTAAAGGGTACACTGTTACTCACTTTCATTTCGTCTAGGTTGACAGGCAGTGGGCCGTTGTTCAAGGCGCTGCTGTTCTGTCCAAGGATCGCACTCGAAAGGGTCACTACAACAGAGGCTTGGCCATTCCCCATGGTTATGCTAGGACAGCTGGTCTCAGATTCTGCCACAGACATGCTGTACACACAGAAGGATGTTGGTTGGATGTTAATTGTACGGGCACATCCGGTGTCCTCATTAGTCACAATCTACAAGCTGTGTTTCAGACAATAACAGCGGTAGTTCATCTGACATAAACACTGGCCAAAGTGCAAAATAATATGAGGAACTGACGTCCACTAAAACAGAGTAAAAAGGTGAAACTATTAAATTCAGAAACTGGAAATCAAAGCAGCTGTTGGGCTCTTTCACATGAAGATGTGCACGTAGTGCGGCTTAACACTGCTTTGAGTTTTTTTTTATGATACATGGCCAAATTCGTCTCCAATGACTGTTAAACTGATTAATTTGTTTATTAGGGTTATGTTTAACACTTTGGTTTGAGTCATGACAGGCCAGGTAATTACTGCTTAGACCAGCTCCTGGAAAAAAAACACCCACACAGAGATGCAAACTACAGAAAAAAGAAATATCAAATATGGAAGTTTTAATTTTTATTGGACTAAACACATTATTAATTTTGACCTCTCACAGACAGGCACCCAGTCCACGCTGTAGCTGTGTGCCTGTACCCATTGAAAAGCTGGGATAGACTATGGTTTCTGCAAAATTGTGAGGGGTTTCTGTGAACAATTATTAATTAGAGTCTTTAAAAAAATCCTAAATATGCAAATAAGGCATATTTTAAATTAAAAGTGCAGTGCAGTACTTTTAGAGATTGCACACACCTGAGAGGCGCTGGTAGGATGGTCTGATAATTAAAGTGTTGTTGTTGCTGGCTGAGGATCTGCAGGTGTAAAAACTCCTGCTGTTGCTGAAGCAGGCGGGCATAGGCTGAGTCCATTGGTGCCTCGCTGGGTTCCTGCTTTTGGTCCGGTGGAATGTACTGGTGGTATTTAAGCTTTCGAACTCTGGGCTTGGGTTCTTTGTTTTTCTTGCTGCGGCTCTTTTCACTCAGCGGCTTGGGTAGGCTTTGCTGAAATGATATTAGGCAGGGTTATACCTGAACACACATTTAGACTTAACAAGACTGATTGCTTGTCAGGGTCAACAATGAGCTTCGGGCTTCAATTGAGAGATTTGTGTGTAAGCTATGTGAAGAGGCATGGATCAACACCCAAGCTAAAATGACAGGATAGGGAAACAGGATGCCAGAAGGAGGACATGACCCCTATTGTATTAAAACACTCAGCGACAGGATACATGTGAAAAAGGTTCTGGCACATGAGGGAGGGAGCTGTAATCTACAGAGCTGTAATAATATCATTTAGCCTGACTTTTCATGAGCACCGACACTCTGATTCAGTCAGCCTCCCCAATCAGCATAGAAGGACCAACTGTCAGGGCAAATATGTGCAATATACTTATAGGGTACAGATTATGATAAGTGCACATGATATTGGCTTGAGTTTGCTTTTTCTTATAATGGAGTGTTTCATTTTGATCGCCAATTAAAGACAGGATGCAGATGCTGCTGTTTTCACAGATGGTGAATTTATCGACTCATTTTGACTCTTTATTTTGATTCAAGATCTCACTGTCGTGTTACATGTGTTAACTGTCACCTTACTGTGAGTGAGTACAGTATCTTGCCTGTTCTACCATTTATATCCTTCCAGGGACTTTTAAGCACACTTTGTACTCTAAAAGACAGGTTTGTCCCGAGCAGTCCACATCATTTGGAGTATGCTATGTGATTTTCTGCCATATTTCCCAGCTTTTTTTTAGGTCCAGAGTAGATTAGTGACTAGCAAATGTAAAGTAAGAATATGAAAGTCTTTTCATCAGCAAACAGTCCAGAAGTGGAAACAAGGTATTGGCAAAAACAACAACAAAAACCAAGATAACATTAAGCCAAAAAACACTGAGCAGCAAACCTGATACTACCAAATTATAAAGCAGGGCAAGATGAGTGCAACTTTTGAAATGCTTTTTTAACCAAATAATGAATTGGCCAGCAGAAAAACATTACTGATTGAGTCAGAGGTGTTCTATAGTTCTAATATAATGTCATCATATACATTGGGGAAAATAAGTATTTGAAGTTCTGCCACTTAGAAATCATGGCGGGGTCTGAAATTTTCATCTTAGGTTCATGTCCACTGTGAAAGACATAATCTCAACGTAGTATTATTTTTTTAATCATGTATGATTTATTTGTGTGTTACTGCTGCAAATAAGTATTTTAACACCTGTGAAAATCAATGTTAATATTGGGTACAGTAGCCTTTGTTTGCAATTACAGAAGTCAAACGTTTAATGCAGTTTTTCACCAGGTTTGCACACACTGCAGCAGGGATTTTGGCCCATTCCTCCACACAGATCTTCTCCA
>JAYDZF010000013.1:9120613-9131190 GCA_034509105.1 Microcambeva barbata
AAAGGTTTGTTATTATTTTGGGGGCTTTGATGGTGTCACTGTGTGTAAGTATGTTTGTCCCAAATGATCTCTGCAGTGTAGTCACAAAAAAATACATGTACCTCAGACAAACTTACAAAAGCCAGTGCTTTAAGGTAGGGGGGACTGGTTCATTAATTGGAAGTGTAGGCCATAATTACCAGTTTTAATATGCAAAGCTACAGAAAACCACTGCAGGAGCAGTAACAGCAAGGTGGCAGCACTAAAGTGAATACAAAAAAATATGTAACAGCCATTTCCATAGAAATAACCACTTCACCACTTCATCTGAATCAGAAAGAGGCAGGTAGGCACTGCCTCGCATCATGCTCAGGCATGTGGATCAAATGACCCATTATAATCCAGAATGTGCAGATGTGGTACCACTGTAATTTCAGAGACTATACTATATAAGTGACCTATACTCACCACTGAACACATTTTACGCAATTGAAGGTTAAGTAATTTGCTCAGTAGTGGCATCCTGGTATATGTGGGGTTTGAACTTAAGTATGAATGTAAATTTCTAGTCCACTACCTTAACCACTGAGCTGCCGTGGTCGCACGACTACCATTTAGTGCTTGGGACCAGAACAACATTGCACTGGTCAATGTCTCCAATCAACCTGGTGGCACGTTTTTGACTATGGGATGAAACATGAAGGGAGCCTATGTGGACACTGGGAGTACATGCAAACACCCCACAGCAGCTGAATCTCTTGCTGTGAGGCGACATTGCTAACCACTAAAAATTGTGATGTCAACTATCTGTCATCCAATCTACGCCTCCATATAAAAAGTACATTCACACATATGCAAGTAAATATATAAGGAAATATATTAGTTTGGCATGTATAATATTCAGATCAGCAAAGAAGGACTCAACATTTATTTACAACCTGAAACCCCTTTGTTATTTTGATCTGAGATGAGCTTGGGTCCAGAAACATTTCTTGCTGAAAAAGTTCTCAGCAAAATAATGTTTTAAGAAAATCATCAATTACCAGGTTTTTGTTTTTATTGCATTTTATAAAATGTGTCAATGTTCTGAGAACTGGGGCTTGTAAATAAATGTTATTGGCTTGCCATGTCTTTTTACAAGAAACAAACAGATGGTGCACTGGACTTTGTTGACATTAGGTCTAAAGCTCAGTACACTCATGGTGGATGTTAAATAGTATTCAACTTACCTCCCAAAGAAAGGCTCTAAATGTTCATGTAATTTTAATCTATATTTTATAATTTTTATTTATGTCTATCCTAAAAGTAATGATAACAAAATCCACATTTACTGAAGTCCTGTTTCTGGAGCCTACTCATACTCTGCCAGTCAAAGGTTGGGAAACACCTGATTTAAGTGAATTGAATTTTCCAACAGAGTAGAGATAAGCCAACACATGTTCAGCAGATGCTGGAGCTTCTTCAAACATCTGGGATCGCAGAATGAAGCTGGTAAAAAATTGCAAATATGTCGTCTAGCCAATCTATTGAATTCAAAAGCAATATTAATACAAGGGCTGTGTTTTATTTACCACTGTGAGGACAGTTTCAATGTGTTTATCATACACAAATCTTTTCACTAGGTGTGTGTAAATTGTTGACTAGTAAAACATAAGCAACCGGCTTGAGAAGGCTAGAATTTTACTAATGCACAACACTGTTTATATTATGTCTGGAAAATAAACCCGCTCGACTAATGTTTAAAGATTCTCCATACAAACGTGCTTACTGGAAATCTGATGCTTTATACAGGGGTGTCCAAACGATTCATTTTGGGTGCCAGATGGCTTAAAAATATGCTAACACGAGCCACATACTTTCTATAAAACAAATAAAAATATAATAGGCCTAGCTGATTGCAAACAATTACAATTCATTTTTATTTGAGTATTTTCTATGTTGGAAAGTTGTGTAATCTAAGATTTTCTGTTCAATTTTTACCTATGACTGGTGCTACCCCCTGTTCTTGATTGACGAGAGCTAACTGAGACTCCCAAACCCCCCCGCAAGTGTGACTAGTACACAACATTTTTTCACTGCATGAGGTAAGATCTCATGCCCATTATCCTTGTATTCAAAGAGCCAAACTCTGATCAGCATTATTCCTCTATCTGGCTCCCTACCTGAATGAGCAGCCGCTCCCAGCACCTGTGTGCTAGTGTATTTTACCGCTGTGATGAATTTTCCAATTTTGTTTATTAGTTATTATAACCCTAATGAGAATGTTTTAAACTACATTTAATTAAACTTCTTACCCATTAAACTCAAAGAAAACATATTCATTCAATGTAGCATTTACTGTTTTTAAAGCAACCATGCTCATCCAAAAAGTTAATGGCGCCCAGAGTTCCAAAACAAGAGGTTTTTAAAACCTGTTTAAAAGCTGACTAACTTGAATTTTATCTCCAAAATAAATTTAAATTTAAAATCCACTAGAGGTACCAAACTTGTCTTTACAGACCTTTACAGACCTGGCTGAAATACCCAGGCTTAGAGGAAGAAATAAAAAATGTGCTATGCTAACACAAAGGGAAGTGTAATGTACCTGAGTACTATAACAGTATCATTCAATGTATGGAACAAAAACTGTATGGAACAACATGACAACTCAACAGAGCATAAAAACAGCAGCATTATTAAAGTATTAGTGTGCTATGATAACATGTTAAACACAAAGCACTACTCGATTGGTAAAAACCTACTCAAGAAAAAAAAGTGGCCCAACTTTGACTTTACCCCTGCAGACGGTGGGGGATTCAACTTCCAGACAGGCCATTAGAGAGCCGAGAGAAGAGCCGGTAGTTCCATGGAGCGCCGGCAGATGAGTCGAACTCCCTCCCTCTCTGTGTCTCTTTTTCACTCTGTTTCAGTCCTGCATGCAGCTATCTGTACAGACTGAGAGTCTGCACCATGGCCACAGCTTGACCAATGACAAAAAATAAGGAGGAGCTCTGGGCGGAACCAAAGCGCAGACTTGGAAAAGTAAATTGTTAACCCCCCAAGGAACAAAACTGCAAAGCACTTCGGATTAACTTTGAAGCTCAGCAGCTAATACGACCAGTTGTTTTTGAAAGTCTGCAGGCACTTTTACAAGCCAAAATTATACTTCATATTTGGGTGTGATAGTTTATGCTTATACAAATCTCTTCAGCCAGAACAAGCATAGCAAGAAGCTTAGTTGCTTCATCCTGGTCGAGGTCATGGCAGGTCAGAATCCAGCAGGAAACACTGTGCACAGGGCAGGAATACCCTGAACAAGGCGCCAATTACATCTGTGGAAACACCCAGCCTATCCAGCGTAACAAAATGCTATGCCACCCAATATCTACCTCACCTCAAATAAGATTCAATTTTCAAAATATTTAACAGGTATGTGTAGTTATCTCTAGTACATGCAAATATACATACAACAGTTAAAACAATACCAGCTTAATTAAGACCTGATGGTATCTGTTTTTCACTTGAACTACATTGTCATTAATGTATACTTTGTACAAATCTAGGAGGGTATCGACCTGGGAATAGTTACTGAATATGCATTCTTTCAGGTCAAGAATGTTACCTCTAATAATAAAAACCTCCTGCATGGTACTGTACCTTCTCCTGAAGCACTACAAGTAATAATAAACTAGTTAAGTAAGCATAAACAAGTGCCAAGTGTGTAGCACTGTTGCCTCTATATGGAGATTTCATGTTGTCCTTTTGTGTGTCTTTCCTCTGGGGCTCCAGCTACCCCCCACAGTTTAAAGACATGCAAGTATGGTGGATTGTAGATACAAAAATGTCCATCATTGTGTTCATAACCTGATCAGTCATGTGTAACAAGTAACTACTGTGTCTGTAATAAACAACAAAAAATGAGAATATACTTGGCAATCGCAGTCACCATATCTGAATCCAGTAAAACAATCTGTAAATGGCAGCAGGGTGGCTTAGCATTGCCGCCTCACAGCAAGAAGGTCCTGAGTTTGATCCTCTGATGGGGGATCAGAAGTCCTTTCAGAAGTCCTTTCTGTGGAGAGTTAGCATGTTCTCCCTGTGTCTTGATAAGGTTTTTTTTATCCATGTTGCCTGTTTTTTTTAATATAGGTGTAGAGAGCGATTGTAAGTCTTTATATTTGGCCTTGGGTAATTATATTAGACTCATTTATCTGATTTTACTTAATCAAATATAGCCACATCTGGCTTGTATGCTCGGTGCATACCCCCATTTTTACAATCTTATTTGACTTAAAAAATAGAAAGACACACTAAATTTCCTCGTATTACCAGATTTACCCAAAGCTAAACACCCTGGAGCTAATTCCTTGCAAATTAATCTTTTTCCATTAAAATGAATTATGCTTGTCTGATTATCAGTCTTTTATGAATTATGCAATAAATATGGATTAATCTTTTTTTGGCTGCTCCCATTATTGATCTGGCATAGCTTTTACACTGGATGCCCTTCCTGACAAAACCTTCTCTATTTATCTGGGTTTGGGAACAGCCCAACAAAGTACATATACAAAAATCTACTTTATCTAATGGATCTAACTGCATGTTGTTGGAGTGTGAGAGTAGACTGTAGCAACCTGAGGAAACACATGTAGACACGGGGAGAACATGAAAACCAAGGACCCTCATGCTCTGTGGCGACTGTGATACCAACTTAGACACCACACTCATTTGTGTTCACAATAAACATTGATGAATACTGAACATGCTTATTCCTTAAATCTTTATGTGATTCACTAAATGTAAGGTCTAGCAATAGAACACAATACTGTCAGTTTAAAATAAAATAAAATATATTAGTTTACCTAAAATCATTAATGCATGCCACATAGACACCTCACAGACTATTAATATATTTAATCAGAAAGTACATAGTGGGTAAAACCATGGAGTGACTTACAAATGACTAACTAAAATGTTTAGCCAGTTACTTATTACTTTCTGGTACACTATAATAAATGACTCAAAATGAATGAAATAGGGCATACACATAACACATTATATTGTATATATTTATATATAGGTTCATTTACATTTGAAGCCTTTAGCATGTCTTAATAACCAAATAAATAAAGCAATAAATAAATATTAGTGTTGAGTTAGTACATATTACCTTGAGTGCTTAGTAAAGAATGTGTTTTAATCAACTTTTTAAGCCGGTGAGACTGGACAGGCCAGGGAAGCTCGCTCTACCACTTGGGTGCCCGGACAGAGAAGAGCCTTCAGTTCTGGGTCGAGGATCAACTTGAGCTCTGAGTTTGTGTGATACAGACCTCTATGGTAGCTTAAAGCTGGTAAATTTTAGCTCTGTAGGCAAGCATTAGTCTTCTAATGTGTTCCATTTATCTTTTATTTATCTAAATATTGACTTTCCTTTTATTTCTGGGATTGATCCAAACTGATTTTACTTATTGTTAAAGAGATAAAAAATACTAACATTAAATAAAAAAAATAAATGACTAATACAAATAAAATATCCTCACATAATGAAATCTGGATTAAAATTTTAATCCTGAAAACCATGTAGTGATGTCAACCAGGTGAGGTGAATGGCACCAATGCCTTCTGAATATTGTTACATCCTTAGTAATCATATGTACAGATGTCTGTAAACAACAAAAATTTGTAACACTTGTATATTTACAGACAGATTTATCATTCACAGTCTAAATTTTACAGACAGTATCTCAACCCCCAGAAAAAAAAGATATGAAAAATGCATGTACCATTTTACAGATTCTACATTCTAAGAAACTGTGTGTCAAGTTTGAGTGTTCAAAAACACTGCTGAGACAATATGTTTGTGACTGATGAGGAAAAACAGCTTTATAAAAATGCACAATGCAATGTTTGGTTAAACAAAGACATTGTGATTGCTCTGTCATTGCATCAGTTGTGTTGTGAGAATATTATGGGACTGTATGTTATTTGGAATGTTTTACTTTTGGGGGCAGTGGTCAAGTCTTCCTTTAATAATTTGTCAGCCATGAACCAAGGAAAACAAACAAGGACATTCCATCTTTGGTTTCACGATAACAACCTCAGTGAGTCATGAGTTGTGATGTATTTCCTTGTAGCAGGGCAAAAATGAACCTGAAGATTACCAAGAAACAGGAGTTGACTGAACGTTGCAATGCCTCCTGGATAATTTACTTCCTTCCCAGCAGCCTAGATGACATACTGACATTCTCCGCTCAAATGCTTGTCTCTTGGGCAAAAAGACCTCCACTGGGAGGACATCTTGTACTGTGCTGCTGGATCCCAGGGATAGACTTTATGTGAAAATGTTAAGTGCAGTTCAGTGCCAGTCAGCCTGACAGGATTGGCCCCTCTGAGTCCTCGCGTAATGTTTCACATGCCAGTAAAACATTTTCAGCCTCTAGCTCTGTACATGATTGTGAGAACCAGACGTTGTGGGCATAGAGGTGACCCCGGGAAGTTGATGTCAAAGTTATCAGAGTTTTAAAAAGGCCAGGAAGCTTTTCAGCACCAGACAAATCACAACAGTGACAAAGATCAGCAACATTTAGAACAAATCCAAGATCTGTTGATATCAGGGTGCTTGACATCATACTGAGGCTGAGAAATATATTAGTTTCCTTTAGTTTACCAGTCATAAATCCCAAACGAGCCAAGTAAACACTGAACTAAAGTTTAAGGGGCGGTCATGCTGTGATTACATTTTGGCGTCAATACGTAATTCCATTGTAATTCCTCTTTTTTATTCTCTTCATACACATTTTTCAGTTGTCTGAAGGCGCTTACTTTCACAGTGTCAAAACAGGGGTGAATTACAAACAGAAGAGGAAGTGAGGAAAATAAAGTGGCATGGACATAAACCTACAACCTATATAAAATTACTCACCATTTTTCCGCTCCCTGATGGATGGAAAATATGGGCAAGACTGTAGTGATAGCCAGTCCATGTCATTAGTCACTGCTTCACTCCTTGGACTAAGAACCAGTACCCCCTGTTCTGTCTTCACTTTCAGACTCCCCAGAGGGTCCATGTCCCCTCAGGACAAAGGTCTCCTTGGAAACAAGTATAGGGTGGAGCCAAAGGATGATTGAGTGCTCTATATAGTACAGAAAAACAAGAATGTTGAGTAAGCCACTATTAAAGTAAACAAATGTCACAAAACATCACTTTTGAATCATCATTTGAATGTGAAATACCTTCACCAATTTCATCAATAGTAACTTTTACATGATCATTTTCAAATATAGACAAACATTCAATCTAACAGATTCTGGGCTCCTTTTCTAAATGCTTTTAAATGGATTTAACTTAATGCCGACAAAACGTTTAATTGTTATTATACATCTTAGACTTGAGACTCACCCTTAATTTGAGTCTCTTAATTATCACAGTTGCACCTTAGGTTTAAATTCTTTAAACCTTCAAACTTCACTAAGTCCATACTTTGGTATCTTGAGGTCAACTTTTTAAGTCAACAGATCTTCTTAAACGCCTTTTTAAGGTTGACCTCATAACATTTCAAAAGCTCTGTAGCTTTTATAAATGTGCTTCAGTTCCTATATTGATATTCAGCAATGTAGGGCTGTGTGAAATCTGATGATTTTCTCTGAATGATGTTAGCCATAATCTGAGCTATAACTGCAGATACCAACTGTCAAGCAGCTTTCAAGTGTTCACCAATGATTGTGGACCAATATATAGACTTCATTATTTTCATGTAGTGTCATACAAATGTCAGACTATATGTAACATGATATCTACGTATTGAAGTTACAGTGTACATAAGCGACTGTTGTTAGAAAGGAAAGTTTTTTTGGTCCTTATGACCACTGTTGTCTGGTAACTATAAAAGTAAAATGGACTATTTAGGAAACCTAAGCCATACAACCACTTCAGGTCAAATAATATAAAAGATTATTTTGCAAAGAGAGAACAAGATGTTATTTTCTTGTCTGCCTAAAGGAAGTTTTAAATTCATATTTGATCAACAAATGTTTACTTCTGTCTCTGTGATAAAAGAAGTATGGCATGAAACATGTTTATTGCTGCACAGCTGGTTCTTTTTAAGAAAAGGAAAACTTTTTTGATCACTGAGGTCGGTTTCTAAAATGTATTTTTAAAAGGATCTGTGGAAATAAAAACCCATGACCACTAAATTCAAACAGCACAAAGTAAGATGTTTTAAATATAAATAAAATAATTCAGGACATTACACTTCTTAAAAATATTTTTTTGTTTGAATTGCAAACACAAATGGTTTTGCTAATTATATTTGGGACCATGTGGTACAATAAAAAAATACTAAGAGGAGGTTGTTTTTAAATTGATTTTATTAAGTAGCGCAATCACAGTGGCTCAGTGGGCAACAGTGTCACCTTAAAGCACCTTCTTTGTGTGTGAAGTTTGCATGTTAGCTCTGAGTTTTCTCCCACAGTCTGGTTAAATTTAGTCAAGTTAATTGGAGACAGTAAATTGCTGTATACATTTTTTACTCTTTAACACCAATGTGCTTTCAACAGTGGAATGTCTCTGCATTTTAACCCTATCCAAGCTGTGAAACACTCATATACACAATAGTGAACACGAGAGAACAGAGTGCCTGGAGTGGTGGCCAGCCCTAGCCAAGGTGTCCGGGGAGCAGTTAGGGGTTTGGTGCCTTGCTCAAGGACACTTTAGTTGTGACCTGTCAGCTCTGGGAATCAAACTGACAACCATCCAATCACAAGCCCAGTTCTCTAATCTGGCATAGAAACTATGCCAAATCCATATGTGCATCACCCTGTACTGTGGAGACCACTAAATAGAGCAGCTGAAGGAAGAAAAAGACAAAATACTTCAGTAGGGTGTAGGGACCATAATGTTGTCAGACTATTAAAAAACAAGGTGCATTAATTGAAATGCCCTTGTTTCAAGTGTGTCTTTTTGTTCGTGAGTATAGACACTGTTATTGGACAAGAAGAGGCTGCAATAAATTCTAATAGTACTAATATTGACAGTGAAAGGCTAATCTACAGTCAAAAAGTGTTTCACTTTTGCACTCTTTTTGGTCTGACCAAAACTTTCCAAGGCTTTCCACAATGTTTAGGCCCCTGATGTTGAACAAGGCCTGTCTAAAAGTCTCTGTTCTAATTCATCCCATAGGTGTTCTATTGGGCTGAGGTTAGCCAGGTTCAAACTCACTCATACTTTTCTTCATGTACTAAGGGGCTAAGCTCATCTCCTGAGAATCAAACTGACACCATAATTTCCTCCATATATTAAAATTCACTGCATCCACACATTTAGCAAGAACATTACAAGTCTTTTTGCTTAGGTGGCATCATGGTACAAGCAGCACTTGGTTTTATACACCCAGTGCCATGAAAGGGATTGAAACACATGAATTCAATTATTTGGATGGGTATGTTAATACTTTTGGCAATATATTGTTTGTTTGGCCATATGGAGTACACAATAAAGAGCACTATGTGAAATGTAGTTATACCTTATACCGCCATAAATGAAACATTAAAGAGAATCTTCAATCTTCTTATCTGTTGTGTTTTAGCTGTATGATTTATTTGTTGGTGAACAGTTGACAATGCATTTAAAAAATTGCTTTCAGAGAATGCTGTAAAATTGATTAGGTGCAGAACAACTATCATCACTTGATTTGCTTATTTCTTTGCTGACCTAAGCCAGAGTTCAAACTGTAATGAACCTCAGCCTGGAAAAAACATTCTGGTCTGGAACTGAGGCAGTCACTCACGTCAATGGATTAAAGTGTGGAAATGGAAAATAAGTTCTGACAGGATAAGATGGACACGCCATAGGTGTGGTTTGTGATTTCCCTGGCCAGCTTGCTTTTTTAATGCCAAGCTAAAGACAGAGTGACTAGGTTTTGGCAGAACCACCCCAGTGCTTATCCAACTGACCAATATATATGTATGTCTGGACAAAAAATATTATGTCCTTGTTCTTTTTCCATATCGAAAATAATGATTGGGTTTGGATGATGAATGTCAAAGATTATGAATGCAAACTGTGAGTTATTCATTACATATTCAAATTTCCTTAAATCAAAGCTGTAAAGAAGAGCAGTTCCCAAAGTGCAATTAGTCATTATCTCACAATATCAAGTGCAACCCATGAAAAATTACAGTGGTTATTGACAAGATTACATGCTTTTTTTGTAAGAAATGGACATCACCTATGTTGCAAAAATATGTGGACACCCATTATTTATTTAGATCAGGCATGCTTAAACTCACATTTTTAATGTGTACACAATCTAAAATACTGAACAGGCACATTATGACTAGCTTCCTAATGTTGTGTTGGTTCCCAATTCCTGTCCTATACACAACAAACTGTGATGAACTGTGTATTCTGACACCTTTCTATAAGAACTTGCATTAACTTAATCAGCAATTTGAGCTACAGCATTTGCTCTCCACATGCATCAGTGAGCCTTGAACCTTGAAGTTTCTCTGATCCAGTCGAGCCATCACAATTTGACTTTTTTCTCCTGCTTCTAACATTATCTTTGAGGATAAAATGATCACCTTCTGCCTAATATATCCCACCCACTAACAGCTGCCAT
>JAYDZF010000013.1:9291355-9309079 GCA_034509105.1 Microcambeva barbata
TGTCATAATGGTTCAAAAAGTGTTTGTTTAAATACAAAAGTATCAGCTCACCCCTTTCAAAATGCATAGATGAGTTTTACCCCAAACAATTGCTAACAGGTGTAATGAGTTCATTATTAAGGAAATGATATGAATCCAGCTTTGCAGCAGCAGTTTGGGGAAGGCCTTTACCTGTTGAAGCATGATTGTGTCCCCATTTAAAAAGCAAAAATATCTGAAGATGAAGTATTTGTGTAAAAACTCCAGTGGCCTGAATTAGTCCCAGTGGAGAACTTTGGAATAATTAGGAACATCAAATGAGGCTCTACAAATAATTTGAATTAAACTAAGGATACTTTTTAGACTGATACCTTTTTTTTTTTTTGGGGGGGGGGAGAGAGATCCAACAGGCTCATTATAAGTGTATAAACTTTCAGTGAATGATGTTTCAAGTTATCCTGTGATATACCAGCATAACAAAACTTTTGAACTGAAGAACACTTTTGCGTTTTAGCCCTTTAAATAGTTCGTTCGATGGATTGCATTATGTCAGCATCATCCTGTCAACTCCCACCCACCCAACGAAAGACAGTTTTACACCACACAGCCTGGCCTTTCAATTAAATTCAGAACAAACACTTTCACACATTGAGTTTGCATATATACTAAATTTGCACAAATTTGATGCAGACTCACTTTTCACTCCTTGTCTGACCTACTTGACTATTTTTACTTACTCCACCAATAAGGCACAATACTCTCGCACCTCAGCTTAACACATACTACTGTGCCGTGATATATTACGTATAATAAAAACCTGAACCAATAAATACTTAACCACACCTCAGGGTGAAACTGCTGCTCGGTGCGTGAGTGGCAATACTGACAAGTGTCTCCACTTTCACACTTTGATGGCTCTCCCCATTCATCTCCATGTTTCACACTAGGACATGGGGTTGACCTGTCAGACATCACAGGAAATAGCATCATTTACAAATTAAATGTTACATTACATGTGATGCCATTTAGTGACACTTGACACTCCTACCTGTATTTAAACTTGCGTGGATTTCGCCTTCTATCACGACTGTTATGGTAATGAGGACAGGCATAGCCTTGTCTGCATAGACGAGGAGGCTTGGTGCATTGCTCCGTTTTGTAGTTGGCCAAAACAAAATTAGTGTCTGCAAAAATAAGGCAAGAAAGCCATGAAAACAGTGTTGGTAAGGTTTGGTTCGCACAAACACACCTTTTATTTGTCTTTTGACTGAGAATGGCTAATTCTGTGTTTAAGGTACAGGTTTTGATGAGTCTCACCCTGCCATCGTGGATCTTCAATAAGAGTTTTTTCAATCATGGCCTGGCTGGCCAAAACACCCGGCTGCAGGTCTGGGATTCCTTCTCCAGAGCCTAACTGGCCATTCTGTAAAGCTTCTTGTGCTTGAATCTCTCTGCAATAAAGGATTTTACAAGTCAGATCAGCTCACACATGCATTTAGAATGAGCAACTCGTGACCAGAAGCCTCAAAAGAGAATGCAGGAGTGGCTTCTGATTTCGACATACCAGTTGCTAGGCAACTGCAAGCCTGCATATCTTCATCCTTATGCTTTTTGTTACTCAGTTCTGAAATCCCACGGAATGCAGTTGGTTTGCCATTTGGTCAGTGACTGTTCAATCGAAGGGATGGACAATACAAAATCCTACAGTCATGTGTTAACATTAAGAAGCCAGAAATAGGCCATAAGGTGAACACGTTCTACGTTTTATCCCATTCCCATATAAGTAGCACTAAATGAATTATAGTTCGTTCAAAACATCTGTTGCTTTAGAAAGAGAAAATTAAAGTTCTCTACTTAGTTTCCAGTAGTTTTTTTAAAGTTTAAAGTCAGCAACAGTTTTTACGTCTCGTAACCATAGTTGGATCATGAATCGGTTCAATTCCTATCATGTTTCCTTCTGGAGCACTCAGATTAGACATTTTTATTTCGTTTTTATGTTTTACCATCACTCGAGTCATGATGGGTGGAGCTGCCCCAGAATGGTGTGATTTGAAGTGAATGCTTTAATGCAGTCTGTACTTTCGTGACTTAAGATCTACTAATTCACTCGACAGGTCTTTTTATTGTAGTTTTCTAGGTTCGGCTCAAGACTTAGTGTGCTTCAGTTCATATTTTGAAATTTTGACTGAAAACAAATAAACAACAAAAACACTCAAATTATTCGGATGATTGAATGATAGTCAAGTTTATGTAGCCTAGACTGAATCTGCAGATGCCAGTTCTAAAGCAGCTTTCAATGGTTCATCAGTGAAGGAGGACTAATATTTAAACTATTATTTTCAAGTGGAAAAAGGCTAAAAACGTTGTCAAATATGTGGCACATGTTCTGTCTAGAGATATCACAAGAACCGATACTTCCGTTCCAAGTCAATAGTTCTAAGTTGTAAAACAATTCAGTTCTCATTTCCTATGAGGTATCAAAGGTTTCACAGATCTACCAGACGACATGCTAATGTCATAATTCTAATTAGCCAAGAAATCTAAAACAGTAACACCAGGAGGAATCATAGTGAGCTGCATCGTTCCCTTGCTGTTTAAATAGACAACTGTTCAACTAGTGGGTGTTGAGCAATCGTTTAATAAATCAGGCTAAACAGATCTATCTAGGTAGCAATTACCTCACGTTTCATTAGCATTAGCAAATCAATGGGAACAGTGTTAGCTACAAACAGCTACAGAATGCTTAAACTTCACTGACAGACTTGGAATTCCATTCAATTACACTCGTACAGCTTTATACACATTAAACAATCATTTATAAACATTGAAAACAACACATATGACACTGCCTCGTTCTCTGCTGAATATGCCATTTATATTTGAACATGAAAATTAGTAGGAGTATTATAAAGCATCTAGGATTGGAACAGCCTCTTTCTCAGGTGCTCGCACAGGATGATGTAAAATGCTATCCAGGTAGCAATAGAAGTAAATGTAAATGCTATACCAAAAAAAAAAAAAACGTTTTCTTATTGGCACAATATAGTTTTGTTTTAAATCAAAACAGTTTTATTTTTATTACTTGAAAAGGTATTACCTAAATTGCACTTTTGGCTGGAAAGACTTTTTAAAGAAAAACATTTATGGAAACAACTTTTTGTCAATGCCTGCCATAGCAAATTGGTTTGGAAAGTGGTTTGGAAACTATCTTGGCTCAAACAGGAGGGAAAAAGGGTTTTCAGGTCTTTTCTTTTGCTTCTGATAAGACAGTAAAGCTCAAATATGCCAATCGCGATCTACCAGGGGATCGGTCAAGTGCATGACGTAGGCCACAATCGGCGTATACATAAAACAGATTGTGGTTTGTTTTGTCTTATATTAAATTTTTGTACGAGGTTCAAAAACACTGTGTGGCACAAATTTGGCTTTTTGTTTAACTTAAATGTTGTTGTATTTTAAGCCAACCGGTTTTTCATATTTATTCAAACCAGGCATTTAAAAAAAGCATACCCAATCACAAAAACTATATACATCTTTCTTTCTTAAACACCATTGCTTTATATTTAATTTGTGGAAAACCCCAGCTTCTACAGAAACGGGAATTTCAACTTCTCAACGCAAGTGAAAGCAAACACAACAATCTCTTCCTGGTTCTGACACTAATCAACAGTCTGCTGCTTCCCTCCACCATTGTAACACTCTTCAAATAGAGAAGTCACTCCACCTACCTAATGTCATAGACTGCCGGCCGGAGGTCATGAGGGCCGTGGGCGAAAGCGCAGTGAAGGCCATTTTTTACACAGTGCCCCCGAGCATCTGTTTCATGGATGCACGTGCCCGTCTTGTAGTAACGTAAGTGGTACTTGCGTTCTGTATCACCAGTGGTCCGGTGCAAGTAAGGGCAGCTGAAAACAGAACAAAGCATATCCATTAATGTCCATTAATGGACTACTCATCTGAAGGTTGCTGGTTCTAACCATACAACACCAAGTTGTTGTTACGGTGGTAAGTTGACCCCTGATTATTTTCCAGTATCTTACTGCATTATAAGTATTGTTGCTCTTGTTTTAACCCAAAATACATATTAGCTTTAAAAATGAAATGCATCACTTCTTGACCATTCATATTAATGGAAGGTTTACGATAAGCCCCTTTTTTCTCCATGTAACTACATGCCAAACTTGTAGCCCAGTTTATCTGCCAACTCGATAAACCAATTTCTAAGTGACTCATGTAAAGTCTTACTCCAGTATAAAATGTCCTAATGTGACAACGTTGTGGATATAAACACACATAATTAGCAATAGCTCATTCTAAGTAAATTTGTTTATTAAATAAGTGTGTGTCAAATTTGGTCTGCTGTAACAGTTTGTTTATCTAGTTCGTGAGATAGTATAAAGCAGTAAAAGTTTGTCACTTTCCACCCATGTGAATCTGCTTTTCAGAACCATTTTGTATTATCAGTTCTAATTTAGCATTTTTCTTTCTGTTGAAGTAACCGGTTAAACAATTATTTTTATGGCTTGTAAACAAAAACAAATGTTGAAGTATAATGTAAAATGAAAAGCTAGTTATTTGGAGTCATTTACCAAGTCGTGTATTTCATGTTTTTTTAATAAGTTTATTTGCATATACAATCTCAGCTTTTTTGGAACCGGGTTTGCTTGTGTAATTTACTGATTTTGTTTTGGAAAGCTTGGGGAAGGTTTTTAACATTTCCTTTCTATCACTTAAAAATACTGCTTGTGCTAAAGATACTGCATTTGGACTACTACCATACATTACACAGAATGGTTTACAAATAGAATTTTTAAAGGGACTGCAGGCATTAAATTCTAAATCTCTACATGCTAAACAAGCCTGGCTTTGTAGACACACATGCTTGACTGGGTTGTCTGCAATCCAGAACTGTCTCTAATCAAAAATGTATGTTGCATAAAGAGTATGAAGAGGGTAAGCCAACAACAACCATGGTTGTTTGAGCAACTGAAATCTCACAGCAGGAAAAATGGACAATAAAATTAAATTGCAAAACAGCAGCAATTACTGTCCTCGGGTTCACAAAACATTTACGGAAGTGTTATTAATAGAAAAAGTGATGGAACAGGTGCAATCACCCCTTAAGCTTTTAGTGTGTTGCATGCATTCATATAATGAAATGAAAACATTGGAAATCTTTTTTAATATTCAAAATAATTAACATATTATAGATTTGTATTGTGTTTTACCATTTCTGGTCTGTAAGAATCTGTGTAGCATGATTTTATGCATGCCCGCTCTTTTTACAAGATTAAAAGAACATATTATCTGCTGTACCAGTGTTCTGGCATTGTTTGCTGTTTACATTCCAGTCTCTGCCAAGGATAAAGCTTTACCTAATGTCATAAACAGTAACCTAATGTTCATGTATGGCAGTTAAAACGTAACTTATTTTAACTGTAATCTTACCCTATGCATCTGTTAAGTCAAATAAAAAGAAAATAGAACATTGTATATCCAGTAGATCAACCATCAAATGGTACTTACAGCTTTCTATTTCTATAAATTGATGAAGAATAATATCAGTTAATTCTAAAACCCAACATAATTAAGTATGTAATTAATCAGTTACATAAACTTACATATTACTTCAAAACTACAAACTGACAGTGTAAAATGCATGAATAAACAGATTGATTGATTGATTGATGATATAATCTCTAACTTACTAAGGGGCAAAACATATTTACAAAAACAGACAGTTATGAGTTGCAAGTAGGATTATACCCGTATTCAGACAAAATATTAAAACCAATAAAATAAAAATAAAAAACAGAAGTGACACTAAAATTAAGAGCGTATACGTAGAAGATGCTTTTATCCCAAGCAACTTAAAATGGCGAAGGGAAAAATGCATTTAATTTCAATCACAAGCACTAATTTCACTCCAAATCTCTTGGATACAGTTAAGCACATGTGACCAGATAATTTGCCATCACATTTCACCATGGTGCCATTGCTGAGTTAAATTATACATTTCTAGCTAATTTAATTAAATTTGTTCAGATACTTTTGCACACAACTCTCCACTTTTAAACATTTATGGGGCAGTTTAAATACAAAATAATCTGTTATGAATAGAAGTTAAACCCTGTCTTAAATCCCACCTCCAAGTTTTACATACAATCTGTTGCAAGACATCAAATGAGTTTGCCACAAAAAAATATGTTCCAGAGCCGAAAAAGACAAATGGAAAATTATTATCAATCAAAATTGTTAAGTTTTGTCGGTTTTTGAGTAACTACAACTAAATAAATAAACTGTAATTGTAATTTTATTCATATGATATATTAAGTCAACACTTTCAGGACTCCTTATTTTAATGTGTTATTAACAGATCTTTAAAGGCTTAGGACACGAAAAAACCAAACAAATGTCTAAATGTGATCTATTGTGCATTAGAATGTGTCATACGTGCAGTTTACTAACACACACTAGCCACACAGCTACTTTTTTGCATTACAAGACCACATACTGAACTCTATAATTAGATTCACTAACGAGGCTGAAATGCTATATGCTACTTAACACCTAAAAACCACACTTTTGTAGCCAGTGATATTCAAAACAAAGCATATGCACAAATAATAAGCTTTGTATGTCAATTAAATCAAACGTAAGATACTCGTAGGTAGTTGGAATACAATTAAATTAAATATTATGCCAAATCCACTGCATACACACAATATGCTTTCTAAACTTGATGGTCATGTAACACAAAAGCAAGTCTCAGCATGATGCTGAAAATGCTTCAAATTCAGTAATTGTTTTAAATATAGCAACTGCATCACATTCAGGTAGCAACCGCTACTATGGCAACAGTAATGCCATGCAGGATAGTTTGTACTTGAGGAACCCATGTGTGTGTAGTTATATTAAAGCTGTGGCACTTGGAAAATCATTCCAACACATTCATACAATGGATCTGACTGAGAATAAAAATATTCTGATTTTTTAATTCCATCAATGTAATTATTACCAATTTACTGAATAAACAAACTAGTTTTTTAAAAGCAAGAATATTTTAATACATTTCGATAACGTAGATGCTTAAATGATAACTAAGAGTGGAGATGTTATATTCTGTTGGCAACAACCCACATGAGGTCAGTTGCAATTGAAAACCATATGTACTTAAATGTACATTATACATGGAATTTGATAATTTTGCTTTTTTTGAAGGGCTATTTTTAAATTTACAAATGTTTCAGTTTATGAATGTGAGAGTATCTAGTTTCATCAAAAGGTATTGCCACACACGTGAGTATGATTGTTACAGATTGTACAGTTAAAAGTATTAAGTAGGTAAGACATTCAATTATTTATTTACTGAAGACAGATGTGAAGCTGCTTAAGGATCATCATTTAAAACCAATGTGTGTGAATTGATGTAATAGTAAACACAGAATTTTGTACCATTTTGTACCATTCATGCACATTTTGTTCACAGCTGTTTTTGTGAAAATGAATAATCATGTTTTACTCTGCCACTTCTCATTTTCATTTCCTGATTGCAACATCTACTCTCAACAGTAACAGCATATCAAATCTGTAGAACTGAAAGCTTTTTAAAAGGGATAAAATTATTATTGAGCAATATTAAGTACATTCTATTTGTCCGGCTCTCCAAAACAGCCCCAACCGCCCCTTGGAAAATGTGATTGCCCATATTTGGGTCCAATCAGAATATAAACAGACCACTAAGCTTAATGTTAACAATGTATATGTATGTTTAGCATATTTTCGTTTTTACAGCTTGCATATTTCCACAACAAAAATTTGCAAGTGTGTTTTTTTGTTGTTACTTGATTTAAGGCTAAATACCTTCTCCTTTAACCTTGTGATATAGTGCACATAATAACAATTTAATTATAATAATAACACAATTTCTGCAGTGAGCCATACATTATATGTATACACAATAAATGACGTGCAGATTTGTTTATTAGGGTTTTAACTCTACATCATCAGAAAGATTCCACCATTTCTCTCGAAATAAGCCGCTCAGATTCCTATTCAATCACTCATGGTTGGACTACTGCAACTCTTGGCAAACCCCCTGCAAACCCCTGCAGCTCATTCAACTGCCTGTCTGGTGTTTAACCAACCAAAATTCTGCCACATCCCTCTACTGCTGAGTTCTCGTCATTGGCTTCCTAAAGCTGCACACATTCAATTTAAAACACTGATGCTGGCCTACAAAGCTCGACTTGATCCTCCACCCATAACTCAAGGAAAACAAGCATCAAGGCTCTCTCAGAACTCGCAAGTGGTGGAACAAACACCCCGTCTGTCTAAACGTCTGAGTCCCTTGTTAACTTCAAAAACAATGAAAAACTACCTCTTTACCAAGCACTTAAGCAGACTCACATTTTTGTTATTTATTTGCCTATACAGATTTGTATTTTTGAACTGTTGTTTAATTCAAATAGAGCATGGTCATGTTTACTAAGGAAGCACTTGGTGAAAATTGTGTTTTACTCTCATGACAGACAGTAGTTTTTCTTCATTCACAAGATTATATCGAATGGTCATGGACAATTTACTAACTCTAATTTACATAGCTTCCATGGTTTTGTTCAGTGGGTGGAAAACGCCAGAAGTAAATCCATTCAGACACGGGAAGAACATGCAAACTCCACACAAAAAGAACCCACTAAACTGTACCACCTGAGTGGCATGTAGATAATTCATTGTTTACCTTTTCCAAAGCTAATTCTATATGATTTGTTTCACATATGAGAATAGTAATAACGTAACACCTCAACGTTGTCGTGCGTGTAGAATTAGTATGACAATGTACTTCCGTGCGCATATAAATACTGACATTTTATGCTAATATTCAGCACTATTAAACTCTTCTAAATTCTCGTTTTAGTAATTAAAGTAAAAGCTTGTAACATCTGAGCTAACGTTGTATATACTGTACGGTGCAAAAAAACGGGACCGTTTGTAATTTACAGTGTGCAGTAAAAATTAATGGCTTCTCTTCCCATGCGCTCCATACAAACTAGTAAACATGTCCAGTCAGAAACGACTACGTGCGATACGCAGCCTATCAAAAGCCAAAACAAGCAGGGCGTGTCCCGCCTGCACACGAGGGGGAGATATTGGGCATCCGGAACACAATGTAAACATTTCAACTTTATGCGTTCGATGAGCACACACACACGGACACATTTAGGAACCATACCGTCGACAAATAAGATAATAAGTCTTGTAGCAGACATCAGCTGTCGTAGCGAGTGATCTCCAAAAGCCATTTCAGTTAGATTGACCAACATATAAAAAACTTATTTTTGACACTCCGTGCACACTATAAACACCAAACCACAACCCCCGATCATTAAAAAATCAACACTGTAGATACAGTATACACTTTTGAACTGTTAAGCATGAACACAAGGTAATACACGAGATAAGGGCACCGTATTTCGCCAATCTTTGCAAATGTACACTGAAGTGAGAACACAGCAGCTGAACACACAGTAGACATGTTACTTTCATGATGTACTCTAATGTCCCTATCACTTAGAACAGAGCTTAAAATATTCACTTATTATCGTTGTGTATTCATTCACTGAAAACAATTATAAAACATGTTCTTTTCAAGAAGCAACCATATAATCAAACACCAGGCAACATGACAATATAATAAGTTAACAATCACACGAATCGAATTCGACCGAACCGACAATTCACTCTATTTTCATTAATTACTACTACCGCATACACCCATCCAGGCAAACCATCGACCACCGATGCAGCATAGACATTTAATACCCGTCCACAATCTAAATAAATACCCGTACACAAAGACTAAAATGATCAGCTTTCAGTGAACCGCTCAGCGTAAATGACATACCTGCGTGGTGTGATGAAATGCAAACACTACTTACTCGTCTCCATCTGGGCATATGCCAGTCGTTTCATCGTATTTCGTGCAGTACACATCAGGGCTGTAATTAAAAGTTCCATCTCTCCTTCGTATCGGTCTTCGTCGTCGCTGGTTTAGAAAATGCCAGTGGAAACAGGTAAAGGGTCTATGCTGCGTGCATTTGTGCTGCAAAAACAGCGGACACTGTTCGGTCCTGAACTCCTTCAAATATCTGCCAAGGAGAGTCACGAAACGAAAGCTTTTATATATTATCGACACATTGGATTGTTAGTATGACAAACGTGTTTAAAGTGATTTCTGAATTCAACACCGTGTAATCAGCCACCAACTACTTTACGCAATCTGTGCGTCGAACTAAACAAACTATCGGACTGATACAGGTAGAAAGTCTTTTCAAACATGCGCAAACTTGACAGTTTACCGTTAAATATTACCGGTACGTGGGGAACATATGAGTTTTCTAATTAAACACCGAAGAAAGTGAGCAAACTGCGCAAACGATGGGTATTTAACACAGACTCGCAATAACAAAGTGCTGCTTGCGCTGGGGCATATCGCGATTACGGATCCAACGTACGTACGATTTTGCACGTAAGCTCCACTCACGGGCTACCGCTGTACGCAAACTCCGCATCGTAACGCCTGCTTATCAGGCCAAGGCGCGAGCTAACAACCCAGCCTGTTAGCTACATCTAGCGAGAGTGCTCGCTTTGCTTTGCTGCGCGAGCCATGTCTCCTGCAAGATTTCACACACGCGCACACGCTTTCTCCAAAGATGCCTGCGATTCAAGTTTGTAGATTAACTATGCGGCACCCACGACACACACTACGAATTCGCATAAATGACACAGAATCGCGGAAACTCTGTTTTCTAATCTTAAACTGGCGAGCTGTGTGCAAGCGAAAGAATTTGCAAAATGGAAAAGCACCATATTTAAACGCACCAAGTAACGTTGAAAAAACAGTATACGAAACATATATATCAGACAGCTAGGCACCAGAAAAACACTATATTTAGTAAAAACGTATTTTCACCCGTTTAGCGTGCTTTTTACTCACGTATAGTGGGTTGGTTTCTCGGTTTGAGGAGAAGCGCTCGCCGCCGTTTTCGAAACCGACGGCATTTTCAGTCAAAACAATAACGGCGCATGCGCGGCCACCACTATACTCTCGTTTCGCTCTCACGCGCCACAGCGAGGCCGAAGGCAGCAACGAGTGGCTCGCGTAAACAGTAATTCATACAACTGCAGAACCAAACACTGATATCACTACAAAGTTTCCTTTTAGCCCACAAACACTCGCGTTTTACATTGTTTTAAAACTATTATGTTCAAATATTGTGTCCGAGGTGTTCTTTATCGTTTCATTTTAAAACGGTGTTTTAAAAGACAAACTGCGACACTTATTAAGTGAACATTTGTTTTATGCTTCCCCCCAGCGGCTGTGTTATATTTTCTGCAATTTAACATAACTCATGCATAACCTTATCCTATGTGCAGTAATAAGTATATTTACCAACTACGATCTCACGGACGTAATTTAGTTGTTTCTGACGGCTGGAATGGTCTATTACGGCCTCTGCTGGCAGATCCTGGTACATACACTGGAGGTATTGGATTAACCGACTGCGGTGCTTCTTGCACTGGGTTGTACTACTCACCTTTGCTAAATTCCATTCCACAGGGTATCCATGCAGTCCCCTTGTATCTCATACACACCAATCACTTAATATGTGACAAGGAACGTTAATCTATTTATTTTTTGTCTGGAGGGCCTGAAACAGCAGATGAGGCTAATAGAGATATTGTGTATGCTATACAGGAATAAACATTATTTTTTGAACATATGTGTTTGTGTAATTTTTACATTATGTGGTCTTGCTTGTTATTGGCTTTAACCGTCACCGTTACACAGTCTGAAGTTCTTTTCAAGCTGAATGCTTTTGCTGTTGGGAATATCCCCTAAAATGAACCAAGCCCACCTCTAATGCATATCTTGTCTCAATAACGGTCAGCAATTATGTAATTGTTGAAGGGGCATGTCATAGTCCATTTAACCAGTTAAATCTAATTGGGTAGTTGTGACTAACAACACTCAAATGGTTATATACGTACATGCCGTGTCTATATTTGAGTAGTGTCACTTAAAATAAGCTTTTTAACTATATTAATTAAAATACAAAAGCTTATGCAGGACATTTTACCATTAAAACAAATTTCGATGTAAACCCTTAAAACATTCTAATTATTACACTGTTCTGGAGCTCAGATCTATTTTGCTTGTAATTATACTTGTGCTATGGGCAATCCTATAACAGAACATCAAGTCATTACTTTAAGCACATGAGTAAGTTTATATCTGAATGGCTCAAAAGAAACGTCCCAAAGCTTTATGAATTTGGTGATTTAGCGACTCTGCGCCAAGAATGTGTAACTGCACCAATCATGTAAAAGTATTCTAATCAAGGTGTGCTGCATCTCCTCTCAAAGCGAATGAATCATGAATAATCAGATGTCAGAAAAAACATTCAGCGTTCAGCTCATTGTTTTACATAAGACTTTGCCACTTTCTTCATTAGCGTGCAAGCTTTCTTTGCTCCATTTTCCACATTTCTTTGTTCTGACTGTGGATGACTGAGCAGATGAGTACATCTTTATTTTCACTGCGGCCCAGTATTCAACACCTGTAGGAACGCAGTGGGTGATCAGAAAAACTGCCTTCATACAAAGGCTGTGCATGTGCTTTGAGTCCTTAAGAACATAGCCAGAAAAATTAAGTTAAATTTAATTCTGAAACTATTTTAAACGTGCTTTCTACCCAGCAAATACTGATATTCAGACATCAGAAACATTTGGTTGCAGCTAATGTTTAGTGACATTTATGAAGTGAATGGGGAAGTTACTTTTTAGTGGTGGTATAAATCTTGAACAACGTTTAACAATATTTTTGTCATATTAGAAGTATAAAAAAAGATAAGAACACACATAAATGTATAACAAACAAGATAAATAAATGCAAGGCTAGATTAGTATGTAAATCAGTAATCACCTTGAAAATGGGCTTTTAAGTAAGGAAATGACTTTACATGCATTATTTTGCATATACCAAACCATTAGGCATGAAAGGGTGCTTCATTCTTTTGGTCACACACATACTTTTTACAAATGATAATGAAGTCTTATAAGGTGATAATATCATACAAGGTTCACATTGTTTTATGGGCGGCTCCGGTGTACTCCCACAGCCCAAAAACATGCAATTAAGGTAAACTGGAGACACAAAATTGCCTATGACTTTGTTTGATTTATACTTTGTTTTGTAAGTTAATTAATCTTGTATAGTTAAAAAAACCTTTTCTTGTCATGAATTTAACCAAAGTGTAAACGATGATGTTCAATTCCTTATTAACAAACTTATTACAAAATTATTTTAAAAGTAATGGCAGTGTAAAACTGATTAATACTAAAATAATAAGTAATGTTTAGTAAAGTAAAATACCCAAAGATTCATAAATTCACAAGGCAACCATAGATTCTTCTTTTAACTTTATTGTTCCAACTTCTTTTGTAAAATGGTATTTGTTAAAGAATCTGGTCACTGGACATTAGAGTCTGGAGTAAAATCAAATGCTTAATAAAAATGCACAATATACTGCATATTTATGAGTAAAACCAAATTGTTTGGTTATATAATCACTTTATATGGTGGGGTGTCTATACCCTTGATCTGGGTTGATAATCAAATGTCACTTGTAGATATGAAATATGCACATGTAGCAGGGTCAATGTTTGTGGGTGACAGTGAGAATGGGTTTGGTGGAACTTGGAAACACAAGCCCCTCAAACATCTGCAAAGCATATGGAGAAGGTCATAACTGCATCACATTCCATTTGGATCGATCTTACATTGGTCTTATTCTCATTGCTCTATTAAATATGTTTACCAGACAACCTGGGTACATCTCATAGACATCTCGCAGACATGCATGGAAATCATGGGAAAAGGCCCAATAGATCAGGAAAGCTAAGGCTCAACGCAATAGCAGAATTACTCATGTCTAGACGTAATTTATGTTTTTGAAATGTGATGGTTTGTCATTTTGTGGCATTTTAATTTAAAATGTGTGCAATGAATTGACTTGTTTAAACATTGAGAATGGGTTTCAGGCATGTTTTCATGGTTTCAGGTTTTTCTCTATTGTTTAAACTAAAACTAATTCATTTAAAAACAGATTACTTAATTGTCTTGTCTTTTCAAGTAGTGTTTTCATCATTTTAACAGCATTCAGATAACACACCAATACACACCAATCAGACCAGTCAAAACCAGCTATAGACTAGTAATGGCCAGCAGAAACTGGTTATGGTCAGCAATGTACCAATGCTAGTCTACACTTCTTTTGTAGGTGCTATGAACAAAGACTATTATAATTATTAAAAATATAGCTCTCAAATGGAAATGTGACATACAGAGTGATCTGCTGTATATAGCTTGTATCTATACATTTTATATTACACTGCTAGCAGCAGCCTTTTCTTTAACTGCTTTGTTTTTGTCCAAATTATGTCAAGAATTAATGCACATTAACAATAACTGTGGATTTATTTATGCCTAAAATACAGTTACGGGCTGTGTACAGCATGTTTCAAGAATGCATTCATATAAAACTCATGAACATATGAAAATAAAATACATTAAACAATAAAGTTGTATTATTGTCTTGTGTACTTTTAGTTTATTTAAAAGGGTTTAAAATGACATAACAATGACTCACGCTACAAACATGGCGTCGTAATTTCTAAGCTCAGTAACACCAAGTAGCAGTGTAACAAAGTTGTACTAAAGTATCGTGACGTAAAACTATTCCTAGAACTATTTTTTTGTATTTATCTGCATATTTTACTCAATTTTCACGAAATACCGATTAAAATTATTTTTAAATACATTACATACAAGTATTTTAATTGTTTGCATGAAATGTGTTCATACTATAATTTAAATGATCATCTGTATTTAGTGTTTGAGGGATTCCACACGCCAAAAAGAAAGCAGTAACACAGATGGGTGGAGCGTATCAGGTCACATGCTGCTTGTGTTTCTGTACTTATAAATAGCACGCCCGCGCGCTCCTTATTTTCAAACACGTTGGGACGTTGTAGCTGAGTTGCTGAGGATACAGCGTAAGGTAAGGTTTAATAAGGTTTTATTACTTTATTATGTATTTAATGTTTCCGGTAATTAAAGAAGAAGATTCTTTAAGTTGATGAATTATCTAAAGATTTTATTTCAGTTTGCAACTACTTGGACTATTTCGGTAATGGTAACTTGCCAGTCATTTACTATCGAACTAATGTTTTCGATTATGTATTAAAATGGTGCGGTGTTATCGACATCGTTGTATTTGTAATGATGTATGTATTTATCGTTGCAATGCGCTTGTTACAATGTTTTGTTGTAATACATGCATTGTTGGCGCTTCATTAGCCCGCCATTTTGGACAATGAGTAAAAATTTGTTCGTTTATTTTGGCCATGTAGGTCAGCTAGGTACTGTTGGGTATTGTGTATATTCATTTTTTTTTTGAGGTTCCGTTTAATTTTTAGTTTAGTAGCGTGTGTAAACAAGATACGTTTAAGTAATATCACAGTTGGGTAATAAGACTGTCTTATCCGACCTATCGCTAGCAGGTAGCTAGCTAAGCATTGCAATTCTTCATAATAATCCTCAAAACACTCTATACTAGTTTAACGCGCTAAATTACTAGCTAGTCTATATCGACTTGTTCTGATGAATTCGAGTTCATTTTGACGTGGAGCTACTCCGAGTCGGATTTCACTGGTAATGAACAAAAACAGTGAAATAGTGTTCCGCCATTTTGTCTGCGACATAATTTCCACCAGACAGTCTTTCTAATGCTGTTGATAACGTGGGCGGTATATCAGGATACACACCAAATCTAACCTGGGGACTCGACTGACCACACTAACTTTGCAGTTTCGCTCGTATGTAGGAATGGTATAATGTTTAGATTATGTGCCGTTGATTTTATTTATTTTCAAACCTAGATTGAAAGACCATGGCTCGTACCAAGCAGACTGCCCGTAAATCCACAGGAGGAAAAGCTCCCAGAAAACAGCTGGCCACTAAAGCAGCCAGGAAGAGCGCGCCCTCTACCGGCGGCGTCAAGAAACCACACAGATACAGGTATGATAAATTTGTATCTATAACCAGCCACGCAGTCAAGCTAGGTGTAGTTACTCTTGTAATACCGTACCAGGTTACCAACTACTCGTGGTAAATCAAAACCTTGAGCTTGTTTTAATATTGGTATAAACAAAGATGAAGTTAATTTGATCTTGCAGCACTTGAGGCTTGGTTTGGGATTTATGCTGTACCAGTAGACAAGCTTAGTAATTGAAACATTGATCGCATTTATTTGGGTAGGCTGTCTGAGGGTCTAGTTCAGGGTCTTTATTTGTGAAATTAGCTTGTTCTCTTTCCTGTGTGGGTTTCTTCCCATGGTCCAAATACATGCTAGTAAAGTAAATTCTAATATCCATGACTGAGATGCTAACTTTAACAGATAAATATTGGTACAGTTGAATTACTGTTTGTCCAACACAAGTGTGCAGAAAACAGTTAAATTACTAATTGTTTATGCAATTATAATATTTATATTTCTTAGTTTACCGTTGGCATGTCTGCTTCATGTAAATTGTTGGTTCTTTCTTTAGCTAACATGTTAAAAAACCCTGTTTATAGGCCTGGAACTGTTGCTTTGAGGGAGATCCGTCGTTACCAGAAATCAACAGAGTTGCTCATTCGCAAGTTGCCATTTCAGCGTCTGGTCCGAGAAATCGCACAGGATTTCAAGACTGACTTGAGGTTTCAGAGTGCAGCCATTGGTGCTCTGCAGGTGTGAAACTGCTTATTTATACTGATTTATGCATGGCATTATCAATATTATGTAACTGAACTTGAGGTAATACTGTTACTCACGGTCTTCTGTTTCTGTTACAGGAAGCAAGTGAGGCTTACCTCGTCGGCCTGTTTGAGGACACCAATCTCTGTGCCATTCACGCCAAGAGGGTCACCATCATGCCAAAAGACATCCAGTTGGCAAGGCGAATCCGAGGAGAGCGTGCATAAATTAAACCTGTCCCATTTTTAATTTTTCTTAACCACACACTCTTAAGCAGTGAATCTGAACTGATGGCATAATTTTATAAAGCATTCCTGACATACTCAGGTTCCACCGGATGTGTATTTACTATTAGCAGTGCTCATTGTAGAGTAGCATTAGTGTGCATGCTAAGATATTTATCTTTTTACATTGATTATTGGGTTGTTAATAAAATTTCACTACCTCATGGTGATCACGCTGTCTTTTCTTTACCACATTTAGGGAGACCACCATAATGTTTACAGTGTTTTATTTCATATGGGCATGTAGAGCTCTGTTCAAGTTTCACCATTGAGTGTAAATGCTCGTTGACTGGTAAAATTCACTTTTCAAGGATCCAACTACATTTTTTAGAAGGAAAAAAAGTAATTGCAGACATTCCACAACTTTCCAACCTTCTGATATTAAAAATGATTACAAAAAGCATTAATTGTTGTCAGTTTATTTCAATCAAATGGAGGAAAGAGGGAGATATACTAAGGAAAAGGTTTCCTTTTCCAGTTAAACAAGCAGATTAGTTTTTCTGCTAAGGAAGGCTGGTGAATGTTCTATCGCTTTGTAGGTTAGGTTATTTAAACAAAGTTTGTGCCATTCAAAACAATGTAATGGTGTGTTGGCATCTCAA
>JAYDZF010000013.1:9327891-9339332 GCA_034509105.1 Microcambeva barbata
GGGGATCAAACCCCTGACCTTATTGCTCTGAGGCGAAAGTGCAACCCACCATGCCGCCCATCCCTGAAAGCATGAAAAAAACAACCTTGAACAATCCATCAAAATAACTCAAGACTGGTTTGCATTTGTAATTACTTGAATATATATCACAAAAGTTAAATCTATAATTCTTTAATATACTATTCACGTTGACATTTTGTACAAGACGTGTACATTTACTGAGCTGAATATAGACAGAATAAATAAAAATAAACCATGTATGTACTGTAAAACAATATGCAATACATTTAACTTAAATTAAAATTAGAAATTAAATTAAAAACTGCAAAATTTGTTCATTTGAATTGTTTGGTAAAGTGCACAAATCCACTTTCAGGCATTGTATTAATTAAAACTTCATATTAATTAGGTTTAATATTCATGAACAAGAGACAAAAAGAAATTCTGAACACACAAAATTAGCTTTTTCAAATTTTCATCTAAAACCTTTGGTATTAATGACACAATATTATAAAAAAATAATATAATAAAGGATTATCTTTAAATGAACATGAATAGTATTGATTACCAATACATTTTTCAGTGATAGTAAAAGTATGTAGTTTTACTTTATATTTTTCAGGAATTTGAACAAATTTTAAGATAGAAGCTGCATAAAAATCACCAAATTAACGGTGATTTTCAACACTGAGAATGAAGAATTTCAGAAAGTAGTTTTCAGCGTATTAAAAAGGCAGAATGTTTAATAGTGAGATATTTACAATAGAGTGTTCAAATATTTATTTCATTATAAAGAGGCATAATTATTTTCAGACATCAATAATGTTGAACTGTATTCAACAGATTTTATACACATTACATATAACATTATTTGTTTAGATTTTTTCACAAATAACTTTTTAGCAAATATTATAAAATATCTACACAGACTACATAAGCATTTAATATGCCTGTTGTCCATGTTTAGACATTATTAAAAACTAAATTTATACAGATGTCCATGGCAACCGTAAACAGAATGGATGATAAATGTACTATTTACATTCACTTTTCACCAAATATAGCTTACACAATAAGTCTAATCATGATCAACAAAATTTACAAAATACATCATCACATTAAATTGTTTAATCTTATTTAAAACCCATATTCACACATTTTACAATCCTCCAAGAACAAGATAATTGTGACCCAGTGCTATAGGCAAAAACAAGAAGCACTTACTTCACAGGTTGGTGAATCGCAGTCACACAGCCAGCACAGCGCTCCATCACAGGAGTCAGAGGAGCCTCGGAGACTTGTAATCCCACACGCAGAGCCAGTTCCACTCCAAGCGCCCCCTGCTGTAAAATGGAACAGAGCTCCCAAAGATCAGAGCAGCTTCGTACGATCCCAGATCCCCTCCTGAGGCTTGTTGCATTTGCAAGCTCACACTCAGCCCCAGCTCCAGCACCGCCCCTGCTTTCTACTCCTTCCTCAGCCCCATCTCCGATTCGCCCACCTGCCCTGTACAGCCTCAGCAGCATCACAGGAGAGAAGAACCCACTGACCCAAGTGACTTTGTAACAGGTGACTGCAGAAACACCTCCTGATTTTCAGAGCACTTTTGGCCTTGCATTACAAGTTTCACACGCCTGAGGGATTGTTCTCAGTAATGTCTTATCGCTGACTGTTAAAACCCAAGTCTGCTGTCTGCCACAAAACTTAACTGAAACTGTAGGAGTCAACCACAAGAGTAGGAGTCAATATCTAGTATGTGTGAGTGTTGATTGTAAAAACTGCTTCACATTTCAACATACAACAATTTGAGAAGCCAGACTAACAATTGCTAACAATTACAATAAATGACAGATGAAATATTTTTTTACTTTTTAGTAACCGCTTGTGCTCTAAAATCAAGAGCACAAGTCTCAAGAAAGAAACAGGTTTGAACAGGGTGCTAAATCAACACAGTGCAACACACATCATACAATCACTCACATCAATGTGAATCACAGAGAAGCCCATTCATCATTAACCCACAAGCATACAGGGAAACATGTGAAACTCACCATTAAGAGTTATTTAGAGTAAGATTTAAAGTACCATATCTCCAACAATATTTGGAATCCAAACCAATAGTTTGTTGGCATCCCATTAAATATGTTAAAATAAATTGATCTCACTGGGATTTTTACATTTTAACAACAAACACTTCTGAGAAGGCTTCTCCCAAGACGTAAGCCTGTATAAATTTGTGCACACTCAGTCAAATGCATGTTTGTATGACTATTGATTGTCCAGTTCATTCCTACTCTGTTCAGTTGGGCTTAAGTTGAAACTCTAGAAGCCGGGAGGGTCTGGAAGCATCAAATAAAAGCATATTGCTTGACGTCTACAGTTTATAACAATATTTGTGTCTGAAATCAATTAATTAATTCTGACTGAATACTTTTCCCATATAATTAATATGTGATAATCAAATAGTATTTTGTTGTTTAAATATAAACATTAACACTGGAGACTTTAGCTCTTATACAAAAACTCTGTATGTGCTTTTTGAAATGAGCTGTATTTCAGAATGTATTGTTCATTAAATAAGACCCAATATCTATCCATCATAAAAATCCCTCTATTATTACTGTGATGGTCTGGCAACCTGCCTAGGGTGTTTCCCAACTTTTGCCCAGCTAATTGTGACCACCTTGACCCTGGACAATTAATGAACCTCTTAACGTACAACACCAACATATTTGTCTTTATCGTAAAGAATTATTTATCATTAATTTTAGGCATTTTTTACAATTCTGGAAATAAAGGTCCAAATGCCTGCTGTTCCATTAGAACAAAATGTTTGTCAATGTACTAGTTACACTTTAACTTAGCACAACCTGTTAAATCACACAGAGCTCAATGTGCTCAGTAACTGTAGGTGAAAGCAATTCCAATGCTAACGACACAAGACCTACAGAAATATTAAAATCTATATATAGTGCGGGTTCCTGTGGCGACTGGCGAACAAGGGTCTGGTCCCCAGTGGGGAGCATTACAACACCTATTTTAACAAACCCTTAAGTACCCTGTAATTATCGCTGACAACCTGCAACTGACCAATCCTTATTTAAGAAAGGTTTTCGTAGCTGCAGGTTGTTTTGCTTTTTGTCAGTGTGCAGGAAAAAGGCAGAGGTATTAAGGAACCCTTTTATTTTCCATCAGGGAAAGTTTTTTTATGTGACTTTTAACAGCCCATTTGCTGCCTTGGTTTTCACCAGTGCCGAGTTTCTTCCTGCCCCTAGTGGGAGGCTAACCAAGCCTGAGCTTTCACTAAGGCAAAGTCAGGGCATTTTGCAGTGCCATGTTAGGCAAGCGTTTAGAGCATTTGCTTTGGGTCATGTTGACCCTGGCTCAAATTCTGCCTAATCTCATGTCATATTTTTTTTCTCTGTGCTTTCTTGTAGAACTACTGATTAATTAGCAGTGACTGGCAAAGTCATGGTGAAAGCACTGCTCTAACTTGCTCTTAGTGAGTCATCATTTGGGTAATGGACAGTTCCTTTTTGGTAAATGTATACTTGATGCTAACATTGCTAAAGAGTGTGTCCGTCTCCAGAGCCAGCGTCGTCACTTAGAGAACTGTTTCTTTAAGTTCTGTTTTCATTAGCTTTCACTCTCCTTAGAGACAACACCACTCAGTGATGAGATCGGTGGTTTCCCATTCCTTTTCAGTTCTTTTTTGCTTTGCTCATATTGTGCATTTTTTATTAAACACATTAAACACAAGATTAAACACAGTCATGGACAATGTTGAAATATGGCAGAAAAAGCACTTCAGCAGTGAAATATGATGTAGTAAGCGTTAGAGTGGAGAGAGGATAACTAGCTTGCATAAAGAATAATGAATTTTAAATAATATGACTTATTACTGGAAGACATCAAGAAAATATTTTGGTAAAACCATGGGCCTACCCACAAGGCTGTTTGTACAAGAAATTACAATGCAGCTACAGAATAATAATATTGTATTGAGACTGTGACTGACAAATCAGTGTATTAAGTAAACCATGGAAAGTACAATGTACATTTTAAGTTCCAGCATGATTGTTAAAATAACCAGGATTTCAAAACCTTTTATAATTAATTAATACAGTGATAAAGGAACAAGTTCATAAAATCTTTGTGATACATTCAAGTTAAACAGTACGCAAAAAAAAGAAAAGAAAGAAAGAAAAACTTTTCACATTCATGTACAGGGACTTTCGTCTCAGATAATATAAAAAGCCAAGGCACACATTTGGGAATTACTATGTTTGAAGAGTCAGTACATGGGAAACGGAAACTATGAAAGAAGACATAAATGAATGTCAGTTATGTCTTTTACAAGACCACTTTACAGAGAGTTAAATTCCCAAAAAGGAGCTTTTGATCATGACAGAGATGAACAAACAAATGGACTTTTGTAATGTAATATTTAACTTGGCATGCGAGCACACGTCTTAAAATGTCACACTCAAGTCTTAAAATGAAACAGATATTAAACAATTACAAAGAATATTAAATATTTTAAATATATATCTCAGTTGCTAGGTTTGGCTTGTTAAGTTGGCTCAACCAAATGTAATAAATAACTATTTCTAATAAAACTTGCTTTTAAAAAATATAATATCCCATTATACATATACATATAATTATACATACATGAAACCCATGGAGAGGACTTGTTGGCTCACTTTAAAAAGCTAACAGAATATTCTGGTGATTCTTTTTTTGTTTTGTTTTTAGAAAGCAGTCGAAGGCAGGGCCCAGTGAGAATTGCATGGCATGACAGAACTTTGTGCATCAAGCCTTTGCACAGCTTTTCTTTAAAGGTGAAAAAAAATTCTTATACTTTCATAATTTGTCTGTATCTGTGCTTGACCATTGATTTTTTTTGTTCTTTTATGTTTTCATTATTGTGTATTTGATTTCTTCATGCTTTGCTGTGGGCTTTTTATGCAAATGAAAATATCAGCAATCTAAAACTCTTGAGCTCTCAATATTAGATCAATAGCTTAAAATGCCAATAGCTTGAAACAACCCATGCTGAATTTAACCTTAATTTAAAGAGACATAACCCTAAAATGCACCTAAATAATTCCAAAATAGTTTTGTACATTCTTGGTAACTTGAATATGTTGTGTCTGGTTATCAATGGTGGGTACGTCATCCTTTAGGCATGTTTCAGTAAAAATCCTGACATAGTCGATAAGTCTGTTACAATGTGGGATGCACAGTTGTATATCTTCCATTTTGTTCACCAAAGATCTCACATTCGAGATTAGTACTGCATAATGAAAGCTGATGCAGTGTTTGCTTTAGCTTAGCCTTTAGTCCTCCACACTTCCCATGCATTTGTTTAAAGGCCATTCCTCTAGGAAGCAGGTAATAAGGTGCAGTGACAGAGTGCTTGATGCTGGTGTTTAGAGATGACCATCTGCTGCTTCCCTATGCTATTATATTTCACACTCTTCAATGTTCAGTTCATACATACCATGTATTTCTAGCTCCACTCTGCTATGTATTAGCTTCACATAAGGAGATATCATTATCATATTGAACACACTTATTTTCTTTTGTACTAAAATGACAGACCACACTGTATTGCAATGGTTTCCCCGTCACTTTATCAACTACAGTAAATATCAAAATGATTTTGGGGCACACAAATGCATTTATATTTATGAATGATATACAGGTCAAACTTTTTTGTGTTGTGTTCCACAAATAGCATAATAGGGCAGGGTAAGAATCCTGACTGTATGGCACAATGTTGAGAATGAACAAATTGAACTAAATATGACCCAAAACAGGCAGTGTACTAAAATCGAGTAATATTAAAAATAGTAACAAACTAGAACCACATAAATAATGTTTTTACTTTATTAAGAATTTACCATCCTTTTTTACATGTGTTGGTTACATTAATAACAGACATGGTAGTTATTCAATATACAAGATTCATCAGTCCACAAGGTTAAATCAAACATGGACATTTTTTCACCAATGCACTCCACTTGCATGTTTTATGAACACATCTATGGGTAGAACATGCAAAATGGGGATTGATCCCGTGACCTTTTTGCTGGGATGTGACAGTGCTATTTACTTTGCCACAATGATATCCTACACAATTTTGTAGACTTAACCTACCTACAAATTATCTGGCAGAAAATATGTCTCTTATCTAATCTCATAATCTTTAACCCCTTATCCTAATTAGGGTCGGGAAGGAGTGCTGGAGCCTATCCCAACTCTTCATCGGGCACAAGGCACAAGGTGACACCCTGGATGGGGTGCCAGTCCATCGCAGGTACCTACAGGACAATTCAGTGTCTCCAATCAACCTGGTAGCATGTATTTGGACTGTGGGAGGAGACCGGAGTACCCGGAGTACCCTAGATCGCCCCACCCGGGGATCAAACTCAGGACCTTCTTGTTGTGAGGTGACAGTGCTACCGACTAAGATAACTTATCACCCTAGAAAATATGTGCACCTATTATAATAATCGAAGGATCTTCCCTGTTCCAGCTTTCCTTGGTGTCATTGCAAATATACAAGACAAGATTAAAACGAGACAAGACATACACAGGACCTATCTAAATGCTAAGTGCTAACTAAACAAAAACTAAGCTAAGCTAAACACACTGACCCTAAACTAATGCTAACAGCTACAAAAATATATACATACATGAACTAAGCCACATACTAAACATTATTCAAAAGCTAAAACAAACCAGAGCAAGACTAAAATACATGTCTAAACAAAGACAGAAACAAACAAGCAAAAGAGTAATGAAAAACAGACAAAGCTAATTACAATAAACCAACCAGCTAAACAAAACAGACCAAATAGGACTAAGATAACAAAGATACATTCAAGAAGAAACAAGCAGCACATTACATTAAAATAACAACTTGAAAACATACCAAGCCGAGAAACACGCTGTAGGGAGAAAAAACAAACAGAATAGTTAATTCTAATTGTTCCCAAAGAACCAGTCATTCACTTTGCCCTTTTAAGTTAAATGCTCTCCATTGAACTAGGTTCTGATAAAAGTAATAAGCAAGAGGGACAAATCAGAAATGGGGTGTGGCAGATGCACACTCAATGTGCATAATTAATGTGTAGCCATAATTTGATCTCTACCAGTGAAAGACAGCGTAAAACATGCTGAAATTTCATATTCATAGCACACTGGGCATCCCACAGAGCTTCATATTAATGGCATACATGCAAGTTCTTAGAATGGCACCATCTCCACGAGGTCCATCTCCACGAGGTCCGCAGATCCATGTCATTAAGTTATTGGAAGTCAAGCTTAAATACATCTAATATCATTTTTGATTTGTTTCCCCTGTCGTGAGTCACCAACTGTGAGCAACTGTTACATTAGGTAAATCAAAAACAGCCAGAGGGTACATAATTAAATAGGACAAAATAAATGAAAGATGACAACAACATCCAACAGTGTCTTTATTGTATTCTGAAGACCATTAGCTGAATTGTCTTAAGAAGATTCTATCCATGAACTATATTTATTGTTGATACAATAAAGCCATGGTTAGATTAGCCATTTGATTAGAGTTTTCTCTTTAAAAATGTTACAGCTGTTACATTGCTGTTACATGAATAATGAGCACATGCACCTAGCTCTGGAAGGATTGGCATTTTGGTTTAATTAGATAATGAAGTGTCTTCATTTTTATTAAGCTCAGTTTTAAACATAAACTAGAAAACAAAACATACAAAGAAAAATATCACATTAATGCATTAATGAAAATGTTTTCCTTTTGGTTCAGCTATAGAAGCAACCAAAGACACTTAGATTTCTTTTATATTGTAGTCCTTTTTCAGAAATGTTTTTCTAATGTGTTCATACAGATCAAAACTCCACTGCGTATAATAACCTATTTACTTAGGTTATTTCAGATTTGGATAAATAACCAAGCTACATCTGAATGATTTGTTTTAACATCTGAAGATATTAAAATGCAGTTTAGTCAGGTGAAGCTCCTACTTGTGAATCCTTATGACTGTTTCTGTTAGGGGTCAAGCAGCAGATCTGCATTATTGATTTGGCATAGTTTTTATACTGGTTGCCTCTCTTGCTGCTACCCTCCTATTTATAGACATTACATTGCACAGGTTTGTGCATACTTGTTAACAGGGTGGTGCCCAGTTGACTGGCATGCAACACAGAATGTTAAACCATTGAGTTCAGACTCTCAGTGCTGGTGTGCTAGTAGAAAATCTTGCGCCCCCACCTTTGTCTCATCAGTGACAAAGTTTGTTCACTAAGCTTTGTTAATATACATGCAGTCCTGCAATATGTTGCATCCAGTTAGCTCTAAAGAATTGTCAGTACGCCATCATCTAGCCATGTTTCAGTGAAGATCATGACATTACAGTCAATAAGTCGTATCTCATCTATTTTGTTCACCAAAGATAGTATATCATCAAGAAAACTGCAGGGTTATGAAAGTCAATGTGGTGTTAGCTTTAGTTTAGACATTAACCCTTCACACTTTCCATGTCTTTGTTTATATTCTTGACTGTTAAGAGCATGTTGCCTTTGGTGTTTTGGAGATCTCAATGATGAGCTGTACATTAGTAATAATTAGTTATGCAGACCGATATCCAAATGTTCATGTGGGGTGTAGAATCTTAAAGTAAAGCTGCTCTGTATGAACAGACTCAAAAAAGGTAAATCTTCCAAAAGTGCAAAATTTGGTACAGTAAACCAAAATGTCAAATCTTCAACTAATTTAGTGAGTGGGGCTCTGTAGGGGTTTGACCAGTGAGGGGGAGGTGGGTTCTTCTGTGCAAAATGTATGTAAATTTCCCTGTTCCCTGGATGGATGGTTGTTTTTCTTGGTTGGAGGGTTTAAATGGTTTAAGAGGAAATCCAAAAGCAGGCAAAAAGTAAGTTTTGCATAATATGTGCTCTTTGAAATCTTGAGAAGCACAACAGGACCACCATCAACCTACGACCACCAGGAGGAGCCCATGCTTCAATAATGGGTACATTACAATAAAAAGGCAGTTTAGAACAAATTTCATTAAACATCCACCAAAAGTCGCCAGTTAGATTAGAGCCTGTGGATTTAAGTATATTTCATCCCAGAACCTTTTAACCTGGTCATTTCTATGTGTGAAATTCTACACATATTTTACTAGTTCTAACAGCAGTTTTGATCGCTGGCAAATGATGGGTAATAGCATCACCAGAACAAGTGAGTATGAACCAGACATAGACATTGAAGGTACTTGCTCTGAATGTCCCAAGTGTTCCCAAAAGGGAATAAATGCAATGGTCAAAACTGAAAATGACATACTACTGGTCTACAACATTGTAGACCAGTACAATGTCCAACAAAATTATATTTAAATTATTTGTGTGTATGTGCCGACCAATATGCATTTCTCACACAGTCATTACAGGCAATGAGGTGATACTATTACCCAATATATATTAGTGATGCAAAAAATATTAATAGATGACACTTATAACATTGTGTGGACAGTACCTAATTAAACATTTTTAGAGTGAACCCTAATAAAGTCATGGCATGAACATATTTGGTGTAGACATGATGTGAAAATGTTTTCTTGATTTGATTTCTGGACATTTAATATTGAACAATGATTCAAAACCCAAATTTCAAGAACAGTTGGATCAGACCACATGGGCCACTTTTAGCTTTTCATGTGCATCAATGAGTCTTGGCCACCCATGACCCATAAAGACACATCTATACAGAATGCAGAAACACCACAAAGTTCTCTAGATCTGAGTTGAAAGGTGCAAAAGCTGACATCTGTCACCATAGGCATGCAGCAGTGCCAGTGTCATGGGTTATTTGCTTGTGTGTGAAGATACCATGGACATAAATGCATAGACTGGTATTTTAGAGAGAAACACATGTGAAGTTCATGATTATTTCAGCAAGACAATGTCAGACCTTTCAATACAAGCTACAGCATAAGTGTGTCTGACTGGCCTGTCTGCAGACCAGATCTGTCTCCTAGTGAAAATATATGGTTCAGCATGAAGATAAGAATCAGATGATGACTGGTGAGCAGCTGAGAAAATTCACTTGAAAACCTGCAACAATTCATGTTTTCAATCATTGAATGAAACACATGAGTTGATGAAACACACAATCAAACATGCTTTTGTCAAAATATGTTATAGGTATCAACTTCTAAATGTCTGATATTAATTAAAACTTTTCTACTTGTATGTAATATTGCTTGTGCCCTATGTGCTCCCACAAAGATGCTGCAATCCTGGTGCATGCATTTATCCAGTCTGATTTAGATCACCACAACACCTTTTTCATTAGCCTTCATAGCAAAAAATCGTCTCTGCAATACATTAAAAACTCTACTACTCGAGTTCTTTTTTTTTTTCAAAATTTCTTTTACATTTTAATTTACATTACATTTTCTTGTGCATTTTTAATTTGTACATCCAATTATGCCCAGTCAGTCAGTGGCAATAACGAGTTTTTAACTGAAGTTCAGAATCTCAACTCTGGTGTGATATCCCACTGTACTTTATATTTTCCTCTTTTAAACCACAGCCAAAATCTACCAATTCTCGCAGTACTTTCTTTCTCCTCCTCTGTCCTGTGTGTGGAGATTATTTTTTATTTATATATGTAATTTAAATGCATGAAAATTTACCTTGATAATTAGAAATGCACTATACAAATGCAACATCACTATTATAATAATAATTTAATAATTGTAATAATAATAATAATATTTCAAACTGCACTCAGTGCGCATTTAGACTTAATGGGCCCTGATTAACATAATTTTCACATAACAAAACATTTTAGCATGTAACAAAAATACCAAACAGAATAACCAACGCTTGCTTGTATTTATGTGCGGGTGCATGTGGAATGCCATTACCCCATCTGTCTTTTCTTGTGAGGAGGTCTCAGAATAATGGTTCGAGTCACTGGACTGGGAGCTCAGCTTTCTCTGTGTCTGCTGTTAATGATAAATCATTGCAAACATTTTAAAGTCTTCGCGATTTCCCTGTTGAGAGACAAAATAAAACACATAGATACTCAGCACTCTGTATTTAGACATACTCAATCAGCCATTTAACAAAAACCTTCCACTTATTAATGGTTTGCCTTGCTTACCTGTAAAACATGATGCACACTGATTAAATCTTGGATGTGCTTCTGAAAAAAGGCAATACATCCATTTTACATTTAAGTTACTGGCATTTAGCAGATGCTTTTATCCAAAGGGACTTAAACAACTGTCTGAGAAGTTTTACTCAAAAGTTTTACTCAAGGGCCCAGCAGCAGCAACCTGGCAGTGGTGGGTCTTGAACCAGTGATGTTATGACTAATATTCCAGTATTTCAACCAATAAAATCAAATACATTCTTAATCCAAC
>JAYDZF010000013.1:9467623-9477724 GCA_034509105.1 Microcambeva barbata
GACTTCCTGGAGCACAAGTTATGTGTATGTGTACCTCTGTCTTTTGTTAATATTAAATATATTTGTCTGATGTGTGTCCACCCCCTTCTTGTCTCATTCTAGCCATAACTTCTGACCATCATACAAAAGGGGACTACAAATGAAATCGAAGTGGAAGAAGAAAGATGTTGGAGAGTAATGTTAAGTGTAGGTAGGCCAAAAAATATTAATGTACAACCACGAAAACATTATGAGTAACTTTGGTGAGTGACATAATGATTGTTGAATAATTATAATGAGTAATAGGCCTTGCTGGGGTGAAATTATGTCATGCATTACGTGATGTTGGTAAGATAGCGGACTTTTGTCATGTTTGGTGGGCTCTGACGAACAGAAGGAATAGACACACATGAAGAGACACACAGACAACTAAGTATATTATCTAACAAGAACAAAGAAATATAATACAGCCACTCATCAAACCAGAACAAAGTGAATAGACAGAAAACCCATGTAAAGTATACATGAAACCAATGGATGGGCAGGAAGCAAGCTAAACAGGCTAAGAAACGTCACAATGCTATCTAGACAGATAAAGGCAAAACAAAGCAAGACAAACACAGAACTGACCAGACTTGAGGACAGACAGACGGACAGACAAACAGTAATACACTGAGGGATTAGCCAAATGGACAGTCCTAAACAAACAGGCAGAGTCACGTCAAGATAGAGCACCAGGTAAACTGATGGGGTGAAGGTCAATAATCCCCCCAGAAGCAGCTGCAGGTAATTAGGGCCGGGGGATCCAATCAGGAATTAAGTGTCTCTGTGCACATCATACTGCTGAAGCAGACATACAGGCACACAGAGAGGAGCACAGACATCATTGGCTGGCAACAAAACTGGTGCAAACTGGGGACTGGACGTTTCTGGCTATGTGGCTAGAAAATATTTAGCATGGGAAGAAATAGGGCAGACTGGAACAAACACGTCAGTACTAGACATGACTGGCTAGAGATAATTAACCACTGGCCAACTAACTAGTAGGCTGAAACAGGCAAGATTAAACTGATTGACTGACCCAAACAGACCGGCAGAGTGACAGGCAGACTTGAGTGGACAGGCAGACTGGCTGACACAGACAAACTGGGACTGACAGATTGACTTCCAGACTGAGAGACTGATGGTCTGGCATAGACTTGGTCTGACAGACAAACTGCATGAAACAGGCAATATTAGACTGACTGACTAATTGTATGACCTAGACAGATTTTGGCTGAAACTAGCCAGACTAGAATTATTACTGGCCAAACCTGGCTCAGCTGAAGCTGACCTCCGGAGTCAACAGAAAATGGGCTGGATACCCAGATGGAACCGGAGATGACGTAAACTGGAATGAAACCCCTGACAGAACCGGAGACAATGGAAACAGGACCGGAGCACCTGACAGAACCAGAAACAGACAGTTCCTCAGCAATGGATCCCCAGCAAAAACTGAACCGGACCCTTGGACAGAACCAAAGCAGATGGAAACTGAACCAGATTCTCGGACAGAGCCAAAACCAGTTAACTTGCACTGAAAAACTGATGGTCTTACATAGACAGACTTGGACTAAACCTGGCTCAGCTTGGATGCTAACCTCCTGCTGGGACCAGCAGGAACTGAACCGGAACCTTGGACAGAATCAATGTCAATGACTTCTGTGAAGTCACTTGGGCTCTTGAGCAAGGCTATTAACCCATTTAAATCATGGGGCACCATTAAATGGCTGTCCCTGTGCTCTGACCCTAGCTTTCAAACAACATGGGATAACAATGTCATTGTATGTGTATGTATATATGACAAATAACCAAATTCAATTTTATGTATGTATGTGCATATATACCTTAGCATTAGCTCACACCGTGTGATAGCCATGGGGTTGGTGCAGGGGAACACGTGTCTTACACTCTTTATTAGAGATAAGCAGTAGTCACAGTACTGTTTAAAGCTCTCAGCCAAGAGGTCCTCCTGTGCACATGATAAGAGCAACCATCAAGGGCCTACATAAGAGGCTTTATAAACGACACTTAGGTCTTCTAAGCTGAAAGCACTTTTTGTAAAATCTGATACACACTCATCATATTGCAGCATGAGTTTTTACAAGCATGACATCATTGTCAGACATTGTCTAGTATTTTGTATTGATAGGGTATTGTGAAAAGAGGAATTACCAGCTCTTTATTCACATTTCCCGCCTCCCACTCTGCCTCCACTGCCCTCAGCAGTCTTAAAAGTAGCGCATAACACATCCTCTGAGAGCGATGGTGGATACTGTAGCACTGCCAACGACTGTAAACAACAAACAACAAAAGCTGATATTTTATTGAGGTGTTTTGCATCTAATTAGCAGATCAGATTGTTTGATGAATAATATTTTTTTAATATATATTTGGCAACAACAATAGCCTGTACGCATGTATTAGAGAAAATGGCAGGTAATAATCTTTTGCACAAGGACAGGGTTGCCAAATTCATTTTGCTTCTCATATTGCTTGTGATTATAGTCTTTCTTTTATTTACTGGGCATTTTTTGTTTTATTTTTTTCTAAATTATGTGTTTGTTGTCAAAATGCCAAATTTACACTGTTTATTTATAATGCATATTCATATTTCCCTAAGTATTGAAATTTCTGCTGTAAGCTGAAAACATTTAGCTGCCAATGAGATTAAATATTTCCAGATATTTACATTTGGATCTGATACACAGTTCATAAGCACATTTTGTCTAAACCCTCCTATCTTACTTGTGAGCAAAGCAAATTGGAATATGTGGTTGACAGTCATGTTTTGATGTCATTTTACATTATTTTCTAGTAAAAAAATAGCACTGAATGCCTAAACTAAGCTTCAAATTTGGGTTTTGCCTGTACATACTGTACATTTGTAGTTAACATAACATGAAAACCAGAGAGCTGTCTATGGGTAAAAACAAACTTGTTAAGCTGAGGAAAACATTGCTCAAATATTATCCATAGCCAGTTTGGAATGTCCTGAAGAAGAAAGGAAAGGAAAACATCAGCAGATTACAAGAGAAACATTGAGCCTACAGCAGCTTTTAGTTACATCAGCAACAACCTACAGACGGCCGGAGTGAAGGTATCACAATCTACTGTTTGGAAGACTTCATGAACAAAATCTTCAGAAATTCCGGGACAACGTTTTTTAGACTGATGGGACAAAGATGATGTGATGGAAAGGGTTTGAAAAATAAAGCATTTGTTCATGATCCCAAACATACAGGATCATCTGTGAAACCCAGTGAAGGTAATGTCATGGCGTGAGCTTGAATGGATTCTTCTGAGTGGTCATTAATCTTCATTGTTGATGTCCCACATGATAGCATCAGTATAGTGAACTCAGAAGTCTACAGAAACCCTTTATTTGTCAATTTATAAATATGCAACTAAAATGAAGTGGAAGGTTTTTAGACAGGCCTAGTCAATATCTAGACTTAACCCTATAGGGCATGCATGTTATCTCCTAAAGACTCCCGAAAACAGACACCAATTGAAAGAGGCTGCAGTCTGGAAGTCTTTGTTTGCAACTAAATATAATGTTGTATTAATTTAATCTATTTCATGTTCATATGTTCCAATATTTTTGCTCAGATGTAAAATAGGGTTCAGACAAAAGGTGTTGTTCTCTGAACTGTGTATTCAATCCAGATGTAAATACCTGGAAATAAAAGTTGAAATGTTGATTTTTTTTTTTTACATTATGTGCATCTTTTAATGACAAAGCAAATATTTTAATCTAAGGAATTTTCCTTACTGTTCCGATAACTTTGGAGGTGAGTGTACCACATGCATGGCTTCATAATCAACTAATGTTTATTTTTTTCAGGTATGTAAACATGCTCAGTAATAAAAGTACAATGTATTAGACTCCATACTCATAATAATTCAATTTGTTTAGTTGTAAGTTAACTTTTGTTTAAGTTTTGTTGTCAAGTCATAAAATCCAGGACATTGTGTAAATCTTGTCTGTTTTTAGTTTTGTTGCTGTCAATAAACAATAAGATGTTAAATATGGTGTGGTGTAATCATGTTATATCATTATTTAATACATACATGACTGCCTGCTGCAGTGGAGAAAGATCAGCCTGCATAGCATGATGGGAGAGAACAGTCCATGCAGCTGGGCACACTTGTCCATTCCAATTATATGGCTCTTTCTGAAAGGTTTTTAGAAAATAATACACATATGTGACATATCTTTTTCTAAATTAATATTTATATGTGGATGATTTATGTAAATATAGCATCTTGACCTGAATGTTCGTGTGTTCAAAGTCCAAAATATGGCTTAGCAACTTCTGGTGGATGATGACATTGGAGATCGTTTTAGTCAGGGTAGTGTCCCGCTGTGAACAAAATGAAAGTCAACTGTAAAGGATCCAATCTAACAAAGACACATTTCATTTAAGATCTATTATCAAATTCGACTTTTTTAACCTTTTGTTTTCTAGAACCTGTAATGATGAACAAGTGTTTTGTAAAAATGAACACTGGTCATAACAGTTACAGGACAATCATGTAAAATACATTAAGATGCTTGTAAATGGTTAGGTTAGGTAAATCACACTACCTGACTGGTAAAGAGTCTCAGAATCAGGTGACATTCTCCCTGCACTTTAGAAGCACTGGAGCGTGGCTCAAGCTTGAACCACTTATTAAAGCCAACCACCGGGACCTCCTGTTGAATTAAAGCCAACAATCTTTGATTTTCCAAACCCGCTGGAATTCTTAAAATGCACTTGGGTGTTTTGCTGGGTGGGTTACTGGGTTGCTTCTTAATTAAGCTTATAAAATAAAAGATTGAGCTGTCTATGTGTGTAATTGTGTAAGAACATCTATATGTATATAATTAAAATACAAGGTTGGAAACATATGTTTATATTACATCATCAAACTTCAGTATAGCTCTTATTTAATGATTGGCAAACCCTGCCGAATAGATTTACATGAATACAATCTAGAGCATAGATGTCAAGCTCATTTTCACAGAGGGTCATGACAGCATTATGGTGGCCCTAAATGCCAATTGTAACTTGCTGTGATTGCAGTTTGCCTTTTGATTCCTGGATTCTTGTTGTATTTCTTAAAGGCTAAATTTTATATAATATAAATATAAATACTTTATATTTAGATTTTGTATTAATGTTGTACCCATTTACCAAATACACAGCTTCTTGACCTTTATCACTTTCCCATTTTTCATTTACTTCCGTCTGCTTCAAAAGTATGTCAAGAGTAATTAACTATTTAAAGTCATTGTTTTTAATCCAGGAATTTTAATATATTCTAAAGCAAAGTAAAAGTGTACTTACACTTAATGGGATGTTCAGGCAGCCCAGAAAGTCATCAGCATTCTCTTCACTCCCTGATGATGCTGCTCCATTGGCCCTTACAGATTTGGCAATTTGCTTGAAATACCTACATCAGTGTTTTAAATTATGCTCAAAGCAAGTTTTATAGTATTTCCATTGTTGCTATCAAGATTATTTTATGATATTATAATTACTACATTACATACCTGCCCATTCCTCTGAGCCCACTGATTTCATTGAGCTTGCGACATGCCTCTGCCACAGACACATCATCATCATGATCCCTAAAGAGGGAATGTAGGTTAACTAGCATTGTTTGGCATTTCTAAAAATGCTTTAGATCAGTAGCTCTGTGGTAAAGGTACTGATTAAGGTATTCGACAAGTAATCCAACCACTGCCAAGCCAAGTTTCAGTGTTGGGCTTAAACATAATCAGGTGTAACTGCAAGTAGCGTTTTACATATTGTCCTCTAATGTTCCCATTTAAGAGTCCGGTGCTTTCTGACTGGTACATTTGCAATTTCAGCCGCGTTGCTACTTGGACTTGTCCAACGCTTCTTACCAGAGGAAACTGACCTGCTTGTTCACACTGTGAGCACTTCAGTGATGGAGAAATGAGTCAAACACAGTGATCAAATATCTCAAAATTGAACGCCTTAAAATGTCCAATTTCTTTTAAACCTGCTCCCACCTGCTGTTGTTTCCCTTGATTAAGAGGTTATAATCAATAATTATTAGGGCAGCACAGTGGCAGTGTTGCATTTTGTTTTCCCGGGTGAATTGGATACATTTGTTGGTATTTGTGTCTTTCTGTTGGTTTTTTTTAGAAAAGTTAGTCTCAGTGCGGGCAGTAAGATCAAGAATTTTGTATAAGATACCAATTTCTGCCAGAGGTGGCTTAAGTTCTAGTTTAACTCAGATGAAAGGATTACTTTTTGAGGAATAAGAAATTAAATTAAATAAAATTAACAAATGTATGCACCCAGATATGTTTATTATGCATTCAATAATTATGCAAATAATTGTTATTGTGATAATTGTTATTATTTTTTATACTATTTATTCCCTTGTGTTTTTTTTTTAGATGTATATGTGGTCATACCAACATGGTCAAATTGATTAAGTGGCAATAATAATTGAATTTATTCCCAGGTGTCCGTTTGTTTTACTCTGGCTCTCACCCACACAATGCAATATATTGTGGCAGGTTTCATGAACCACAGGAGTGTGGACCTTGACTTTGGTGTTCTTTTGATTGAAAGCCATTTTACTCACTGTTGTAGGCATGGTTTATGGTGTAATAATGTCTCCAGTATATACCCATTGTCCCCTAACAGAAAGATGTAAAATAAAGTTGTTTTATTTTGAATTCTGCTTATTTTTTATGTACTGGGCACTCGCTTTGGGTTTGTGCACTGCTGCATTTCCAAGTGTACCTAACAAGCAGGGTTGTACAGGGCATAGACCTGTGTTTACAATTGACTGCCAATATAGTAATGAATATCTGACTTTTAGACAGACTGTTGTCTAGGTTCTCTTTGGTCAGTAGAGTGTTTCTGTGTTTTCCATTCCCAAGATAGCAGCGTGCTAGTAATTTACATAAACACACCTCGTTTTGAGACTACTATGCCGCTTGGCATTAATATATTCATCAACCGGCATAAACACTATTGCTTTTTTAACAACACAGGCACGAGGCATGAAAATAGGTAGTTGGCGGAGTTAGAGGGAGACTGGGTACATCTTAACAACAATTCTAGGTTGAACCAAATAACATGACAGGTCTGGATTAATTGAAATTAATCCTGGCCGTCATGTCCCAAAAAGTAGTGTAATGCCATTTAGAAAAATGGAAGATCACAGAAAAGCTGTGATCACCTCCATATTAATTTCACTGGAGATCTCCAACAAGCTTATGTTAATATTATTTACATATATTAAGCCATATAGTGTAAGTAAAAATAATCTTACCAAATATCCAGATGCAATAGATCATTTTGGACGTCATCAATGTCACTACATACAAAGACATTAAAAATTTATTCACAATACATTTATGCTCATTTAAGATTGTCTGAATAGGCTAAGCAATTTGATTATAATATTACTACTTACAAAACAAAATGTTCATTCCACACAGGGTTGAGAGTTTCAGGTTTGACCTCAGTCACATGTATGTCTCTTGCAGCCAGAACTTCTTTGACACTGGAGCGCTTATCAAACTTTTCCTTTCTCTTACGGAAGCTGAACTTTCTTTCTTTCTTCTCCTCAGTTTCTCGAGGGCTTTGTCCCAAAAGAATTCCAAGCATGCAGTAGGGATCACTGTAACCTACCAAGCCCCCCACCCCCAAATGTACCAAAGTAAGATTGGTTAACATTTTAAACAAAATAAAAGAAAATAAATTCTGACAAAGATAAAACACTCTTAAACACTGTACAACCTTTACCCAAGTTACAAATTAAAGCTACTTAACAGTAAACATTTTGCCAATTTCGAAATATTATTTAAGTATCATTGTTTTATAAAGTATGTAGACCTCTGGGCTAACAGCTTTTTCATTAAGGGTTCCTGTTAAATCCTTTTTAATGACTTTAATCAAGGCAAATAAAGGAAAACAATAGTGCAAATTAATCAATATTATAAATTAATGCCTTTATATTGCAAAAAAAATGTAAATATCTTAGTTAGCCTGGTCCTTACACTAAGCATACTGCAAATGAATGTTTGGGGAACTCTTTGGGGTCATTTTGCTACTCTGGTACATTTGGTACATACTTTGGTACATTTTGGTACTTTGCTAAACTCTACCTTAACATTTATCTGTATGCAGTTGACAGATTAATTAAATCGAATTAAACAAGCTAGCAGGGAGAAGATGCAATTTCCACACAAAAAGTACAATAGCAGCATAGTATAGGGATCGAACTCTGTTTTCTGTAAGGTGACAGCATTACCCAATGAACCACCATGCCACCAACATTGAGGGAGCAATAAAATGAAAACTGAATAGATTATTTTTTGGACTGAAGAACATTAGCACCACATATTTTCCAACAAGGTAAGTTTCATTATAAACTTGGTAAACATAATTATTAAATATCTAAAATGGATAAGTTTGTTATTAAGATTTGGGCAAAATCAGACCACATTATGTTATTTATTAAGATATTCATGCAAACACCCAAGTAACATTTAAAGATAAAGTAGCTTCATCACAATCACCTAGCTCTTTAACATTAGATTTTATACAAAAAACCACACATGGATGAAACTATTATTATTTTTTCAAAGTATTTACCAGCTACCTAAAAAAAAAAAGAAAGAAATTTTTACCGTTGGCATCTTTTGCCATGAGATTCTTGCCTTTTAAGACCGAGACCCTGAGAGAGAAGATTGGCCTCTGTAAAAGGAAAAGTCAGACATGCATGTCACAAGAGTGTGAATCTAAAAGGCAGTCTCTCAAGTCTTACTGATGGTTAAAAGGAATTTTCACAGTCATGACAACTCATGTTGGTGGACTGCCGTTCACCCTGGGGGACATGGTTCCGCATGATTTTGTAAATGACCGGACAGCGGACTTTGGCTCCTTACGTGATGTTTTCTTTTCTAGTCAAAGTCTTAATCCAATTGGGAACCTGCAGTCAGACATGAACCATCTAACCATGATAACCATCTAACTTGAAGGAGCTGGAACAGTTTTGCCTAGAGGAATGGGCAAAAATCCCAGTGGCAAGATGTGGCAAGCTCATAGAGACCTATGCAAAGTGACTTGCACCTATAATTGCCGCAAATGGTGCCTCTACAAAGTACTTACTTTAGGGTAGGCGAATAGTTATGCACACTGACGTTTTCTGTTATTTTGTCTATGTTATTTTGTTATTTGTTGTCTGCTTCACAATAAAAAATAATGCAAACCCTCAAACAATCCATTTACATTCCAGGTTGTGAGGTAAGAAAAGAAGAAAAATGTCAAAAGGGGTTGAATACTTTTGCAAGGCACTGTACAAGTCAATGCATAGATGAACTTGTAGAAGATCCATCTTTAATTTCATTTGTACTGTTATAAGTAATATTGTTAATGTAATTCTTAAACATTGCTGTATTGCTGAAGAGAACGTAATGTATATATATTTGCAGGTTTTGTTTTGGGCAATGTTCTGAATTCAAGTCAAATTAAGTGAGTTTTTACAGATTGTCTCCTAGGACAAAGGAGACTCATGCTCAGGATCTCCAAACTCTACAGGAAAATTATTCTATGGTGTCAAAAAGCAGTGTGCATTGCCTGCTCAACTGCATTTTTCCATATTAATTGGCATTGTGCTTTGACCTTTGGTACATATCTTCAGAAGGCCATGTGAGTACATATCTTTGGCTGAACGGAATGATTCAATCAAACATTTTTTTCATACAAATGGACTGACAGAGAAAATAGCCCACATTCAGTTCCCATAAGAATATAAACGGAAATGCACATGAAAATTGCCATTTATCATTGGATCTCGGATACCTCACAATGAGCCAGGTTGAATGCTGGTCAACGGCTTAAAATACCTTGTGAAGGTTGTGTGTACCCAGTCCTTACTGAGGAATCAATTTTGTACTTGTACTTAAAAATATCAGAACACTAACATAGGTTTATTGAAATATTTTCTAAAAACAAACTGATTCAGAAGAACCACTTCCTTGAGCACCACCCACTTTTGATGAAATACTTTGGTCTCACATCTGGATCGAGTACAATTCTGTTT
>JAYDZF010000013.1:9503803-9520294 GCA_034509105.1 Microcambeva barbata
GTTTGTGCCATCATATCATGTCATTTATTAATAAACATCAATTTCTGCATTTCCGACCTGCAACACATTCAAAACAATTTGGGACAATTAAGCATTTACCTTTTTAAGGTTTTGCTTTAACTTTTCTCTGGAAATTATGGCATCTTAAAGGCAGCATATGTTGTTCAAAGCCCTCAATGTACCTTTTTGCTTTAATGTTGCCAGGAGTTGCCTCTTATCCCAAAGATGTCTACGGCGCTACTGCACATTGCTAACGTTTGCAACTCGAGCATGTACTTGTCATGTTTGAAGGTTCACTAAAGTAATCCCTTGCAAATGCAGTTAAATTAGCTATTGGTAAGTGGCAGTTCCTGATTTAGTGCCATCAGAGGGATCTAAGATCACAGATTTAACACATCTCGCAGGCCACAAAGCTCAGATTAAGCTTAGTCTTAGTCACTTGAATTCCTCTAGATTCCCTCATCTGTTTAATCATTTTATGCACTGTAGAGGGATAAATTAATTTTGTACTCTTCTTGATACACTATAGATTTTCTGACTATCTTTGCTCATAAAGACTCAGCTTTTGCTGGATGAGTCAAACATGATTTTAATTGCCCATTGACATCTGTCACACACATCATCGCACACATACATAAATCAATTTGCAAATATAAAACACTACTCGCACGCAAACATTTTTTGAGCCGTGTGCAACATTTTAGTACAAATACATCTCTACCATACTGTAGGGGGCGCATTTCGTACAAGTTTCATCATAAGATAAGATAAGATAAGATAAGATAACACTTTATTGATCCCGAAGGAAATTGCAGATTATAATCATGTTACTGAGAAGGCACTTCATACAGTGTTGCCAGATCATATCCAGCTGTCTTTAGGATGTGAACATGTCTTAATGTGACCTTTTTCCCAGATAGAGTAAAGAACATCGTCAGCATATATAGCACATGTGTTGCGTTATAGCAGTATTTAAGATTATAATTGTAGTTTCTTTAATAGCCTCTCAAATTAATATCTATTTAACCTACCTGCAATTTTCTTTTTTTTTACCGTTCAATTAAAATAAAATGAATTAATTTTATCTCACACAATGTTAGTTTATTAATTGTTTTTAATTGCTTTATATTAAACTATTGTAAACAGAGATCAATACAAACAAATAAACAAAAAAACAATTAAATAAGGGAAGAAAGATAATATTTCATAAATGTTTTTGGCTTGTTTTGTGTGTTACAAGGGTTTAACAGTTCATTACTATTGACAAATGCTATTCATTTGTCCATAGAACATTGAAAGAAAAATGCACAGCATTATGTATACATGAACTCTAGTCTGCGAATATGAGGCTGTGAAAAAGGAGCCAAACAAATAAGTAAATAACAATTACAAATAAATTACAATGTTTGCATGCGAGTAGTGTTTTATATTTGCAAATCGTTTTCTGTTTATCAGCGGAGGATTTAACAGCAGATCAGTGAATTTGTGTGCTTAGTTTTGTCTTCTAAATTCTGATTCTCCGTAATCCTGGACATCTGTCTATGCTCTGTCTATGCCTGCTGTCAGCTCGCTCTGTAACATGTTTGTGCAGTTCGCTACAGACTAATTCAACAAGCATATCATTTTCACCAATTATTTGTGACAGTGTGGCCTGTGATTAGTTTGCATGCCCATTCTCCTCTCTCCATCTCAAGCCTGTCAGCATCAGCAGTGGGGTGAAGCTAAACCGGTGTTTCTAAAATTCACAAAGCTGTCAAAATGTCAAGTAGCCTTTTTAATCCTAAAAAAGGTCAGCAGTGGAGTGGTGATGTGTCCAGGAAATAGAAAAGCGATACAAGAAAAGATTTAACCTTCCAACCACTCACCATGTGACCCAATCAAATCAGACCTTGGATACACAACATTTTAATCAGAACATACAATGTCTTTCTACTAAAGCTCAGCGGTACTATCGGCTGGCTGACTCTCTTTGGTCCGGGTGAAGGGACAGCCTGTGTGTTTTTCTCACAGATTCCCTGATGATACCATTGTGTGTTAGAATGACTCACTGCCACCATCTGTTTGAAAACCTGACTGGGGCTTGATAGACAGACACATATTAATGTGCAGTTCTAAGAAAAAAATATAGATATATGGATTATGCAGCACAAGTTGTGGATAAAAAATGAAAATAAGCTTCGCTCAAGTGAAAAATCACAATTACAAATACAGCTGCAAAATTGTGATCGAAGGCTGATTGCTTGTTAACATCTTCCAGGTGTGGCAATTAGTATTATGAAATGTGGTGCTTTAATTTGTATGGTGGCATTACAATGTGCAAAGATGTTAAATTAGGAGTGAGGAGCATAAAAGCTCGACCCTTGAGCAATGGAAAAATTATATTATATATTATACATCATAACAGATTTTTGCTAAGAGATTATGGCTTTAACTCCCATAATGGACATAATTAGGACTTTGAGTTTTGTTATTGTTACAGGACCAGATGCTCCCTATCATTTGAACCCATTTTTAGTTATGATGTCCACACAATGAGTTTTTTATTATTTATTTCTCCCCTTCTCTCTGTTATATATGTTCTATTTGTTGACATTTATATCCAATTTGTACCCAATTGCATTGTGCTTCCTCTCTTTACCGGAGCTGACACCCTGTCTTGATTGAGCATAATGAGATAGCGTCTCACCCCCTCCATGTGCGCAGTATTCACACATTTTTTACCCACACAAGTCGAGTTCATATACCAATCAGCTCTGTGTGAAGACAGCAAAATTCTCGCCTTTTGTGTTGACCTGGTCAACATCCATTCATTGTTCATGTGGCCGCTTTGCCCAGCCAAATGGCAGAGCTGAAATTTTTTGTGATGTTTTTGAAATATATGTCCCCACATTTTAAGGTGACAATGCTAAAGATAAGTCATGCCACTCATTTTTAAAATATAATTTAGAATTTTTGTTCAGTGAAATTCGTCCAAATTTTACCCCAATTCATGCAGCGAAACACACATACACACACCAGTGAACACTAGGGGGCAACCCAATGGGCTTTTTATGGCTTTAAGAAAAAAAAGTATTTGTAAAGATATACAGGTTAACAGTTCCACAAAATTATTTGTGTGTGTGTGTGTGTATGTGTTTTGGAGTTCAGGTCAGCCATTGTAAGGTGCCCATGAAACAGAAAGGGTAAGGGACCTTCCTCCAATGATAAATCATGTTTTAAGTGACATTTGAAACAGGATAGGTGGATGTTTGAATAAAAAAAATGATTTTTTGCATCAGTCGTGCATCAGTCATGTGCTGTCAACACCACAGGAATAATCATTAGGATCTACACAGATAAAAACCATAATCCCCCAAGCTGTGATAAAAGTTTCAAAGAGCCATCAGAGGCTTTATGTCATGTTAACTTCTCACTGACAGACTCAAACCATGATCAGACCGAACTCCATCTTTGATAACACTCACCCTTTCCAATGGAGGTCAATCCACATACTAAAAACCGAGGGAAAGGAATGTAAAAAAAAAAACACTGGCTTTTAAGATCAACTACCTTTGCAGTCATGCTGAGAGGCAGCTTGACAGGTCTTTATACTGAGTGCAGTGTTACAAATCAGATGGTACTTGATACTCCTTGACATAAGAGCACTGAAGTTGATTTCTTAGTAGTATAAAATCAACGAAACTTTTTTTTCATTTCTCCCTTCAATGAAATAGAAAAATTATTTAAACAAAAATATAGCAAGAACCTAAATTAAAAACATATTGCATGCAGATGCATCCAAACATGTGTGCTGCATAACAAAATTAAGCAATTATGATATCACAATGTTCTGTGCAACAACGATAAGCTGTGACTTAATAAATCATAATCATTGTATACACATGGAACCTACTTCAGGTAAAAAATAATGTCAAAAGATATTCAGTTAAATTAAATGGAGATACCCTTCAAGGTGTGTTTGGATAAATGGAAAAGTACATGGCACCAAGTAAATAGTGAGGACTAAATGGTTGATCCAATGAATAAATACTTACATTTATTAGTAAGTATGGCCATATTTATAATATTAACCAGGTCTGCAGGTGAATAAACCTCAGCTTTGATGACTAGATTGCACCAAATCTTATATCTAACATGATTTTGCTTAAAAGATTTATCCTGGTCAGCACTGATGCACATCAAGTACCAGGAATTCCTACCACAGGGATTCAGTTATAAACCACTGAACACTAATTGTGGGTGGTGTAGTCAAAGTAAATACAAAGAAATGGAGAGAAGTAATGATTCACATGCCATATTACTCAAAATAAAGCAAAACTTAAAATCTACAAATGGTTAATTTCTGGATATTTTATTTAATTGCTTCGAGCCTTGAGTAATTAAAACCACAGCAATATGTGGTGGGGCACTACAATGCTTGCATCTCAAAAATATATGCAAATTCAAAAATGTATGCAATGAATTAACTTCACTCAAGCTATAATGCTGATTCAAGTTATGCAATAACAAAGGTTGGTAAGTGTTGAGCATATGCAAACGGTCTACAAAAATCTTCAAGTTTTTACTATTCTGATTAGGATTATTCAAAATAATCTGTCAAGAACAGCACACCACCTAAAAACTAAATTAAAATAACAATTAAAATTAAAATGGTTCTCTCTCCTACTGGCTAGGGGCTCATGTGGCCACCTAAAAAATACAATTATGTTACTGAGCCCAGCAACTGGTGACATACTAAATGTGCTTTCAATATAGCATAATTGGTAAATTAAATAAAACAAATAGATGGAGCATACTAACACAACGATGATTTCTATGCCATTAAATTTGTGTTTAAAACTCACAAAGCATTATGGTGGCTCGGTTCATAACATTGTCACCTAACAGTAAGAAGGTCTTGGGTACAGGTCCGGTATGTGTGGAGGCTTTGAACTATGCCTGTGGGAATTTGTGCCTATTTGGTAAAAAAAAAAAAAAAAAAATGGCTGGGCACTAATGCTAGTTTAGAAAGCCTTTAAACTGGTGTTCCAGTTAGTTTCAAATCCCGCGAAAGAAACAACTGGGCAATACTTTATAAATGGAATAATTAAAAAAATGTTTAGCTTAGTATTATTTCCAAGGGTGGCACAGTGACTAGGTGGATAACATCACATCAAAGTAAAAAGGTCCTGGTTTCGATCCCCAAACTGGGCACTCCAGAGATTTCTCTCTGCGTGGCTTTCCTTCAGGTCCTCCAGAAAAACATGCAACCAGGTTAAGTGGAGACACTGAATGTCATAAGGTGTATACTTTAAAGAAAAAAAGTTTTTCACTATCTTGATTCCGTCATTTTTGTTTTTTATTTCTCTCACACAGGAATATTTTAAGGCAGTAGTGCAATAAGCTATTTCAGTTCAACTCAAATCAGATTTTAACAACTATACAATTTAAGAAATGGCTCGGTATCTATTTTCAGAGTGTACACTGTACTTGTGGTAACATGCAGAGAAAGTTAAGTGAAAATGATGGTGCCTTAACCTTTCGCAGAACACTGACGGTCTCAGGCAAATTTCCCAGTAAGTTGAAAATACATTAAAGATGTCAATGACAACCACATTTTAGGGAGTTTGCCGAGATGTCCAGTCAGATTTAATCAGAAGCATCACCCACACACTTTAATTTGGCCATCTTAATGTTTGCTTCATTACAAGGTCTTCTCCAACATTTTCTGCTTTACTAATGTCTCGTGGGAAAGGATGTGAACACACAGATTGATAGTTTTCTTCTCTCTCTCTCTCTCTCTCTCTCTCTCTCTCTCTCTCTCTCTATATATATATATATATATATATATATACACATATACATATACATATACATACATACATACATACATACGTACATTAACAGTTTTGAGATGTCAACAAAGGGAACTGTGTTTCCAGATTTTCATATGTGTGACAATCAGGAAAAAGAGGTTGGTCTGGAGCAATTGTTCCAAAACAATGCCCTGCAGTCGACTTAATGAGGCATTCCTGCCTTGCACCTGTGTTTTTGAATCAAGACCCACCAAGACTCACTCACCCATTCACCTATTCACATAATTTCTCTCTCTCGCTCTCTCTCTCTTTCTCTCTCGCCCCCTCCCCCTTTTATGTACACCTGGATGTAATATGGTTCAGTCAATCTGCCAGTTTCCAAAAGGGTATGTTTTTCCATGAAACCAAATGATTTCGAGGAAATTCAGGTTGACATGAAATTCAACTACTTACTTACTGACAGTGAATCAGGATTCGATGCCCATACTACCTGCTGTTGGAGTGTGTCATGCCAGAGCAACATGTATTCATGCTTCAGGTCAGGGCTTAAACCGAGTTTCTTGTACTACCCGTGCTGTGTGTGTGTGTGTGTCACCCCTGTATAACATTTATTCCTGCTCAGGGTTTGAACGCAGTTTGTCACACTACCTGCTGTGTGTGTGAGTCTGTGCGTGCATGCATGTGTCCATCATCCCTGTGTTACATTTATTCATACTTCAGGTCAAGGTTTGAACCCAGTTCCTCATACTACCTGCTGTGTGTGTGTGTGTGTGTGTGTGTGTGTGTGTGTGTGTGTGTCATCCCTGTATTTTTTTATTATTGCATCAGGTCTGGGTTTTCCTCACATTACCTGTTGCCAGCCAACCTCAAAATTAAGAATAAAAAAAAAAACATGGACCAAGTGTTAGTTGATGTGGATAAGCAATCATACTGGTCCAACCTCGACACAAGTCAAAATACATTATGGTACACTAACACACTAATGATTGTACGCCTTTCATTGAGTAAACTATATTGGTAGGCTATGCAGATTTGGACGTAGGATGTGTCCTAGTGTCATGGTGTCATCTCATGTATGAATGGTGTTGTCTTGGCAACCGACCTTCCTGCACATGTCCCAATAGCCCTTTTCTGGCATTCTGAGCTTTGGCTCATGATAATCTATCCAAGGGGGAAAGTGCCTGTGGACTGCATTCAATACACCATTTAGGCTATCAAGCAATAAAAAGTTGATTGTATTAATGATCAATTGTGTTATAACATTCCATTTTTTAAATATTTAAAGAAGTTTCAGCCAACATGTAATACACCCAATAAGATTTTACAAGCAAACGTTGGGAGAAATAACAAACAAGTTGCTACTGTATTCAAAGATACCAAGTTGCAGCTCACGAACAAAACATCACTGGACATTTTAACATATACTTTACATAATGCAGTGGCCATACAATGTATTTACTCCTCTTTTTCTAACTTTGATTGTATAAGTACACATACTTGAACAAATACTTTTTTTAAATAACTTGTGAATTTTATGACAGTATTCAGTCCTTTGGGTAGATGCTTATTACACATGACAATCTTTACCCATTCGTTCTTCCAAAAGTTCAACCTCTGTCTATGGACTCTTTTAAACATTTGTCTGGATACAGTTGGCAGATTTTATGTAGTTTTTTTTGCTAAATGTATCCAGCTTGGCAACATATTTACAATATGGGAGATCAATGGCACACTTATTACACAAACTGTTAATGAAAAAAGAATTCTCTTCTTGTCTTTTTATACATTTTGGACGTATGTCCAGTTCTTTGTAATGTCACTGTTCTGCCATATTCTTAATTCACTTGTTGAAATAACTTTGTATCATAAATTATAAAGTACATTGCAATATTGTAAACTGTATATAATATTTTATATTAGTTGTATAATTGTACCATTTTCCTGACTGATACATTTCAACAATGAGATCACAAAACCTATTTACTATCTGTGAACAGAAAATAAAGAAGAAGAAAAAAAGATCCAGTATATTATTATGGGGTAAACAGATCTGTGAATTAAATGTATTAGTTTGTGTTAACAACAGCATTTTCATCATTTTTTTTTATTTTGTTTTATGTATTCATTCATTTATTTATTTATTTTATTTTATTTTTATTTATTTTTTTGGGGGGGGCAGTATTCATCTCTGTATCTCTTTATATCACACAAGCAAACATGGGGGGGGGGGTAAATCAGAAAAGTGCAGTGACAAAACCTTTGATACATACCCCTGGACATTCTGGTAAAAATGATTCAATGCATGAATAACAAATTTAAATACCACCCTCGAGTTAACATATAACCTCTTTATCTACTAAGAACTGGAGCAACAGGTTAGAAAACACTTCACATAAATGCACACTATTCCAGCTCAAATATTAAATAAAAAAGTTACAAAACTAACCGTGATTGCATTTTTAAGAGAAAAAAAAAACATTCTAACAAGTCATCCTCATACTGGGGGAAGGGGGGCGGGGGGGTCAGCCTGCCTCACCTCTATCTCGTTCAGTCATTCTTCAGATTAGAACATCTGCGTAAAATCCTCTACAGGTGATGCAATGCAAATCCAGTTCAAAATCCAGTGCAAATGACAGTAAGTCAGCAGACAGGCTGGAATCTACACAAAGCAGCTAAAAAAGATGAAAGATGCGTATCAGTTTAAAGCCTGAAAGGAATCGAACGCATTTCATTGTCAGACCGCGCAGAAAGAACAGTTTTAACATGACACATGAGCAGAATTCATGAAACACTAATAATTACATCCAAGAAAGAAAAACATCAAACAGTCTTGATATTGAATGGTGGTGGCGGTTGTTTAACGGTGGAGAAAAGAAAAAGGTACACGCTCACCTGTGCGAGTCTTGTCCAGGGATGAGAGAAGCTGATGTGCGCGTCTCGCACTTTTTTCTCTCTCGGCGCATCCACGATTTGCGCCACTAGCAGGCGGTACGATGCGCTGGCACCGGCAAAGAAATCGCTCAGTGAATAAAAGGCGTTAATTTGCCTTTACTTAATGACGGGGCTGAAGAAACGATTTATTCCCCCCAGCGACTTTCTCTCTTCTCGCTCTGGGGAAACGTGCGCTGCTCCTTATATGGGCAGAGGAAGTGCAGCCAGACTTTGCGCGCTTTTTCTTGTTGCTGTGGGGACGCGAGCCCTGCGCGCGAGCAAAATTAGCTGCGCGCGTGTGTAATTACATGTTTCCCAATCACATGTGCTGTTTACACTTTGCTTTGTCCAACAACATAGAACACACAAAGTATTTGATCCCTTGCTTTGCTAAACACAGGACAAAATTAGAACAGCTAGTCAAGAGTGTCCAGAGAAAAACCTGCAGATAACACTGAGATTTAAGTCATTTCAAGTGGGATTCCAAGCCACAGCTTTCAGTTTGAGGGAAGGTATCTTTATTACTAGACATGAAGTTGACAGCAAAATGTTCCCATTAGTAATCAAGTGTATTGTGGTTTAAGACAGCTAGCACATTATCTGAGAGCTGCAAACTACCAGTTAATAGCCTTAGGGTTGGAAGGTGGAACCTCCAGGACTCTTCCTAAAGCAGGCCAGTCTGAGTCATAGGCTGGGAATGACCAAGAACCCAACCATTTCTGCTGCACTCCATCAATCAGGCCTGTATAGTAATGGACAGATGGAAGCCACTACTAAGTAAAAGGCAAAGACAGTTCACTTGGTATAATGACAAAAAAATTGAGCATCTTGTCTGGAAGAAATCAGTTACCACTCATTACTTGTGGATTTGTTTTTCGGCAGCAAGAACTGGGAAACTAGTCTGGGTCAAGGGAAAGATGAATGCAGCAATGTACAGAGACATCCTTGAAGAGATATTGCTCCAGAGCTCTCTGGACCTCAGACTTGAGTGAATGTTCACCCTCCTACAGGACAACGACCCTAAGCACACAGCCAAGGTAACAAAGAAGTGGCTTCAGAATGACTCTGTGAATGTTCGCTGTGACGCGCAATGGCAAGGTGTAAGGAGATCTAAGATGTGAGTGATCTTGGCTGCGTCAGTGGAGAAAAGCTTGGCTTGCTGTCAGAAAACATGTGGGCACTGAAACAAGAAGCCACGTCACTGCTGGAGATCGCCTCGGAAGGGCTCAGGGTGCGGGATCGGTAATTGTGAATGAGGCGTGGGCGAAACTCAATCAGTGCTGCGGGAACAGGCGGCATTGGCATGTTCGGCGTTGTGTCGGGCTGCGCAGATGGAGACAGAGATCACGTCAGCTGTGTGACTTGGCCATTCAGTTCACAAACCTGGGTGAGCAGCTCCCGGTTTTGCTCCAGCAGCAAGATCAAAAGGCTTTCATGCTAGTCTAATAACCAAACAGAAATTAAACCTGGCAGGAGGGCTGAAAAGCCCAAGAAGGTAAAACACACAAAAAACAACAACGAAGATTAGAATGCCTAGAATGCAGTCAGGAGAAAACGCTGGATTGGATGCTGTACATGAGGTAACTGATCAGACAATCTGGCGAGGACTGGGGTCATAACTATACGTCAGTTAATGAGGTTCAGGTGCAGGTGATTGGCAAGGGGTGTGGTAACAGGTAGAGTAGGTGGCAGAGCTGAGAAACGTGACATCACACATCAACCACCCTTGGGCTTCTCCGGGTGGTTCCTGTGAAAGTCCCTGATGAGTTGGGGGTCTAGGATGGCAGAGCGGGGAACCCATAATCGTTCCTCTGGACCATAGCCCTCCCAGTCGATGAGGTACTGGATGCCTCTGCTTTATCGGTGGGAGGCAGTGTATGGTATAGATGGGCACTCCGTTGATAAGCTGGAAGGGAGTCTGGTAGGCGGGCATAGGGGAGAGGTGCAGACAGTCTTGACCTCCGAGACATGGAATGTGGGATGTATCTGCATGTGATGGGAAAGCGTTAACTGGATGACAGTGGGGCTGATGATCCTGCAGATGCGGTAGAGACAAATGAAACATTGGGCTAGCTTGCGGGAGGTGCAGCAGAGAGAACTGGTTGGTGGTGTGGGTTGGCGGTGGTGGTTGGCCAGGCATTCCATCTTGGCTTGGGATCCCCGAAGTGCAATCTTGGTTAACCACCAGATTCTCTGCAGCGGAGGATTTGCCGAGTCACAGAAGTGACGGCTATCTCCTGCCCCTGTTCCGGAAAGAATCATGGCTGGTAACCCAGGGTGACCTCAAAAGGTGAACGTCCAGTGGCAGAGGCCCTACAGGCCTTTATAGCATACACCACTCAGGGGAGGAAGCTGCTCCAAGACTTGGTGCGCTCAGCCTGACCATTGGATTGAGAATATGGAGGCCGTTTCGAGGGCTGACGGCAGCTTCGGAAGAGTGGCGAGGTGTACAGCCTTAGAGTCCTTTCTCTTCTGAGGCCAGCAGAACCTTCTGGTGAGGAGGTTCCAGGTGCGGGTGGCTCCGGGATGGCCAGAGAGCCGCGAGTTGTACGCCCGCCTGAGGTGGGCACATACTGATGGTTTCAGTGGGGGAAGGTTCATTAACCAGAGAGGCCCGAATAGTGTCCTGGATCTCCCAGGTGAGACCTGCGGCCACCCGTTTGTTAGCAAGGATGGGCTCATCCAGCTGGAGTGAGTCCCTGTCATCCTGCAAAAGACCCTCAAGCCAACGTTGCCACTCCTCGAGGGCCAGCTTTACCGCTAGCAGCTCCTGATTACCGATGTCGTAGTTGGCATCGGCAGGTGACAAGCAGTGTGAAAAAAAGGCAAAGGGGTGTAAGAGAGTGTTAGTCCCTGTCCGGTGGGAAACAAAGACCCCGACCCCGGTGTCTGAAGCTTCTACTTCAACAATGAACTGGAGGGACGGATCTGGCTGGACCAGGACTAGGGAGGTAGTGAACAGTTCCTTGAGCTGTTGGAATGATGATTGGGCCTCTGCGGACCAGGCATGTAAGAGGTGTAGCAATCTGACTGTACCCCAATAAACCTCTGATAAAAGTTGGCGAAGCCAAGGAACCTCTGGAGCTGTGGTTGCTGGGCACTGGCCACTCCACCACTGCATGGCCTTGACACTACCTGGTTGGAGGATGAACCTGAAGAAGGGTACAGCCTTGGTGTGGGAGACACACTTCTCTGCCTTCACGAATATACGATTCTGGAGGAGGCAGGTCAGAAATTGCTTCACATGACAAGTATGATCATCTAGACTGGACGGGAAGATCAGGATGTCATCAAGGTACACATAGACGAAGCGATTAAGGAAATCATGGAGGATGTCATTGACCACCTGTTGGGAGACAGCTGAAGCGTTGGTTAGGCTAAAAGGGAGAGGGTTGTGGAGTTGTGGAGGGTCTCAAACATAGAGGAGATGAGTGGAAGTGGATACTTGCTTCTGACTGTAATGTTATTCCGTGTACAGTAGTCGATGCAGGGTCTGAGAGACCCATCCTTCTTTCGCACTGAAAAAAAAAAACGTCTCACAGGGGGTGGAGGAAGGTCAAATCACTCTTGTCGCAAGGCTGTTGGAGATCATCCATTGCCTCGCTCTCCAGGCGTGATAGGGAGTACTGGCGTGAGGAGGGTAGAGGTACTCCTGGCAACAGGTCGATAATGCAGTTGTACAGACAATGGGGTGGCAGTGACTTTGTGCAATCCTTACTGAATACCTCCCAAAGGTGGTGTTTTTCCCGGGGCATGGTGGATAGATCGATAGGAGCCTGGTCAGGAGGGTCAGACCGAACCGAAGGAGTACAGGCAGATCCCAAGCAGTGTTCATGGCAATGCTCACTCCACATTGTTAGGGTCGCTTGTAGCCAATTGAAGGTGGGCGAGTGTAGATGGAGCCATGGGAATCCGAGAGCCACCGGAGAGTGTGAGGCATGTATTAGTGACAACTGGATGGGGAACAATTCGAGCCCGACAGCGTGCTCACTTTGACTGCCGGGCCCCCCGTTTAACCGGAGCGCGCAGTTTGCTCGTAGATGGTCCGCACCCCCAAAGTAGAGACAGAGGCCGACCTGGATCTGATGGCTACGCCCTCAGCGGAGAGGTAATACCGGCTGATCTGCATGGGCACCACTGGAAGTCCCAAGGGACAGGTAGAGGACACTGGCTTTGTGCTGGGGCTAAGCGTAATTTCGGGATCTCAGGCCATGGGAAGAGTGGGGTTCCGGTGACCCTGTCGCTTGTGAAGCCGATTGTCTAGGCGGACCGTCAGGTTGATGAGGGCCTGTACATCAGCAAGTTCGACGCGGGTCCTTCAGCTGCTCACTGAGTGCTCCTCTGAACACCCCCTTCAAGGCGACGGCGTTCCAGCCGGATTCGGTGGCCAATGTACTGCACTGGACTGCAAATTCGGCGACGGAGCGGTTTCCCTGGCACAGGTTCAGCAGACGGGAGGAAGCATTGTCAGCGTAGTCGGTTCAGTGGAACACGGCCTAAAAACGGAACAGGAACTGGTCATAAGGGGTTCAAGTCGGGGTCCACCTGAGATGCTTCGGCCCAGGAGAGTACTCAATCGCAGAGAAGGCTGAAGACATAAGTGATCTTCACTGCGTCAGTGGAGAAAAGCTTGGCTTGCTGGCAGAAAATGTGTCGTCACTGAAACAGGAAGCCACGGCACTGCTGGAGATTGCCTCAGAAGGGCTCAGGGTGCGGGATCGGTAATTGTGAATGAGGCGTGGGCGGAAACTCAATCAGTGCTGCGGGAACAGGCGGCATTGGCACGTTCAGCATTGTGGCGGGCTGCGGACATGAAGACAGAGATGACGTCAGCTGTGTGACTTGGCAATTCAGTTCGCAACCCGGGTCAGCAGAGGTGACCAGAAGGCTTTTGTGCTGGTCTAATATCCACTGGTTGAGGCGGGGGAAGCCTCGCTGATTTGGTTGCTCCATGGCCAGATTGTGCTGATGCGCAATGGCATGGTGTAAGGAGGCAAACCGAACAGACAAACACAACTCAGGTGAAGTGAAAACCGTACTTTAATAACCAAACAGAAATGAAACCCCCCAAAGGGAAAACACAAAAAAACAACAGTGAATTACTACCGTAATCGGAGCGAAGAGAATGTACCAAAGGGAGCAGGCAGGATCGGAAACGAGACGAGATAAGAAGATCAGAACACCTAGAATGCAGTCAGGAGAAAACCCTGGATTGGACGCAGGACACGAGGTAACTGGTCAGACAATCTGGCGAGGATTGGGGTGAAGACCGGGGATATAAGTATACACCAGTTAATGAGGTTCAGGTGCAGGTGATTGGCGTGGGGTGTGGCAAATGATAGAGTAGGCGGCGGAGCTGAGAAATGAGACATTCTTGAGTGGCCCAGCCAGAGCCTAGACTTGAATTTGATTGAACATCTCTGAACATCTTCTGCAAAGAAGAAGACTTGAGGCTGTAATTGCTGCTAAAGGTGCTTCATTACTGAGCGAAAGCTATGAATACTGATGAACATGTGATTTAGTTTTTTACTTACATTTGCAAAAATACCAAAAATCTTTTTTTCTGTTTGTCATTATTGGGTATATAGCTATCCAACAAACAGTGGTAGCGTAGTGTTTATGGTACAGGACTACAAATCTCACCACTGCCAGGTTGCTGCTGTTGGGCCCTTGAGCAAGGCTCTTAACCCTCAAAACTCAAACAGTATACTGTAATTGTACTCTTTTTATAAAGGCATATGCTAAATGCTGAAAATGCAAATGTAAATACAGTTCATCATTACAGGATGTTTACAGTAAAATTAACCCATAAGTCATTACATGTCTTGTGGATTAAAAAAGAATACACATTTCCTTAGAGCAACAAATAGTCCAACCAAGATTGTTTTTGTACTAATGTGTCATTCTTTCTTTGCTCAAATTGTCCAATGATGGGAAACTAACTAGTGAATATTCAGAAACCCTGCAAAAACTAATTTAACCAGCATATGTCTATTTATGAGCAATAAATAACACAACACAGATCTGGAGTATGTCCATTAATCATGTTTTGCATATGTTACAACCAATATCATATATGGCAGTGCTTTATTAGTTTGGTAATTGGTTAGAAGTGAAGGAAAGGTCAAAATTGGTTGTCAATGCAACACTGACGTGTACATGTTAACAGGCAGGGCATTCCGAATGAATGGATGAAATGCCTAACTGAAATGCCAATATCACATGATTAGTGTGTAGGGAATTAAAGGGCACATCATATGGACCCTGTAAAATTTAAATCAGCTAGTAAATTGGGACAGTCATAAAACCTGGACTTCCAAGACCCTAGTCCAATAAGACAATCTACCTGCCAGCATTACCAGCTTACAACACCATAAAATCTTTTTATTTATTCATTCACTTTCACCAACTGTTTCATTGTAGTCATGGTGTTGTGACACCTGGAAACACTGGGTGCAGCAAAATACATCATGTAAAGGTTGCCAGTCCTTCACTGGGCACATTCACTCAAGTGAGAAACATTGCATTTTTTAAAGGTTGGCGTAAACTGCCATAGAAACAGATGGAAATGAAGAAATGGGCAGTAAATAAAACCAAGAACCAAACGTTAGTCAGCAAGTCCCAATTTATCAACTGTGTCATTATTCCCACCCAGTCAATTTATTCAATGTATTTATTTGTATTATTCAGTTTTTATTTTGGGGTACCAAACATGAAAGTTGTAAAATACTTAGTATAAAATATCACATGGATTCCAGGACTTGCTGAGTTGCACATGTTCTAGCAGCTGTGCTGTGTCTTTAATAGTAGAAGTACATTTTTAACACAATGAACATAAATATCAGATATACTTAGGAAAATGGATTGAAGAGCTTTTTGAATGTCATTAATTTGATTAAAGAACATAATTATGAGATGCAGAAGCAACAGGTGGGTTTTTTTTTCTTTTGCTTTTAACATTCTATACAAATGCAAATTTTCAACTAGATCAAACCCGGCCGTAAGAGGCCAGGCTGATTGTAGTGTTTTTTTTATTCGCACTGCTTGTAGCTGTAAAATAATGCTTATCGTGTTAGTTAGATGAAGCTGGCAAAGAAAATCTAAATAGTGGCATTTACGCTGAGCAGTGCCTTCTGCTATGTTCTAATTAGTGTAGTAGTAGGCGGAGGTGATATCCTGCACAGAGCAGAACTGTAGAGATTTTATTAGCAATATCTCACCTGCACAAGCACCCTAGTGAGTCTCTGAGCTTGTCTAGTAGCCTGTATTTTATTTTCATTTATTTATATACACACATAATTCCAAAAATGATAGGGGCATTAGGAAAAATGTAAATACAATGTACATCATATGGGGAAAATGTATGGACACCTGACCAGTTTGTTGGACTACATTTACACGTAGCAGCCCTCTCCACCATGTATGTGAGTTTTTTTAATAGTCACATTTTCAACTTCATTTATTAACACTCCAGTCCACCCAAGGAGGACCCCTGCTGATTCTGGTTCATGTTAATTCCAGTATTTTGAGGAGTCTTTTTTGCCACAGTGGCCCCAGGTTGCTCAACATGGGTTTTTGGTATGGTGGTCCTAAACTCTTAAAAGCTGCATTGTGTCAATGTCTATTATAAAAAGTGCTATACAAATAAATTAACTTGACTTTCTACATATCCACCTTCCATTGTGATGAATATGGCGTTAGCGTTAGATTATTTTAATGACATCAGATGCTTCCACATCATCTTTACATAAAATCTTCCTGTGAC
>JAYDZF010000013.1:9705661-9721966 GCA_034509105.1 Microcambeva barbata
ATTGTCCTCCTGCCTCCTTTAGGCCCTGTGTAAAAATGTTTTTATCTTGACCTTCTATGTACATCATTTTTGTAAGTTGCTTTGGACAAAAGCGTCAGCCAAATGTAAAGTAAAGTAAAAGTAAAGTATGTTTGATGGAGCAATGCACTGGATACCAGTGCTTAATCAGTGTCCCATCAAGTTTAGAATACATAGTTTACAGCTTACATTGGTGCTTAGACTGAAAAACTATGAAAAGAATATGTCAGAAAATGTCATTAAAGTGCATGTTTGGCTGAATGTTAGATTCAACAAAACAATGACTCTTTGTAGTTAATACATGGTCATTAAAAAAATTCAATTCCAAATGTAATTCTGTTTTAAAAGAAGAAAAAGCAAAATGTGGCACACCAACAAAAATATGACTATCAATTTCAGTAAATTGTATGGGTGTCACATGTCGCAGATGCTTTATCTCAGTAATTCAGAAAGCCAATGATCCTCTGAATCTAAATCGTATCGCCAATGAGCCTCTGAATAGCCAGTTGTGCCATTTTCTCACTTTTCTTATAACATCAAAAAGGCATCATTGTCTATTTCATGCAGAGGTTCTCATCATCTTCTGTTGTTGTGATTTAGATTATTATGAAGGTGCATTATGGAACTTTAGAGAGAGATTTAGTGAAAGAGATGATACGTGAAGGTCAAGTTTGAAAGTCTTCCAGTTTACTCAACAGGAATGGGGTTGAGGAGAGGTATAAATAAATCGATAGGGTTATCAGATTGTATGATTATAAAAAAAATAATGATTTAGCATTTTACTGCCTGAAATAAGTATTTGATACAATAGAAAAGCCAAACTTCATATTCGGTAAAGAAACATTTGTTTACAAAGGTCAGATGTTTGCACACACTGCAGCAAGCACTAAGCAACATTGAGTTGCCCTGGCTGTGTGTTTTGGGTCATTGTCATACTGGGTCATTTTTTTCCCCCAGGCGCTTTGGCTAGGGCTGCCCACTGCCCCGGGCATGTGTTCTCACTGCCCCCTAGTGTTCACTAGTGTGTATTTGTGTGTTTCACTGCACGAATTGGGTTAAATGCAGAGAACGAATTTCACTGCAAAGTGATGAAAAAAGTATCTATCTATCTACTGGAAGACCCAGCCACGAACCATCTTCAATGTTCTTACTGACGGAAGGAGCTGCCATCATCTTTAAAGTCAGACATGGACTGTAGGCATACTTTTTGATCACATAAGACAATTGATCTTTGCAAATAGTTTTTGAAGAACAGTCAGGTTTTCTTTGTATCCTGCTTTAGGCTGTTCTCAGAGATGCTCTGTTGCATCTTGACATACAGTATGTGACTGGGTTACTGCTGTTACTGGAAAAAAATCTCGTTAGCAACTTGCTCAGAGTAAGCCTGTGGTTTGAATGCTCTACAACATACGTTATCCAGTTCCTTTCCACTACAGCAAACCACCTGATAAATGTAATCTTTAAAGTATTCAATCAGTCATAACATGATGACATGGTCAATGACCCCACCCATCCTGCCTCTCCTCAGGTCATTGACCAGGTCCTCCTGTGTATTTCTGGGCTAATTCCTGATCTTTTTTAGGATCATCCTCATCCCACAAGACAAGATCTTGCATAAAGCCCCAGACCGAAGAAGATTGATAATCATTTTGTGTTTCTTCCTTTTTCTAATAATTGTGCCAGCAGTTGTTGCCTTCTCATGAAGCTGCTTGCCTATTGTCCTGTAGCCCATCCCAGCCTTTTGAAGGACTACAACTTTGTCCCCAATGTCCTTATACAGCTTTTTGGCCTTGGCCTTGGTGGAGAGGTTGAATATAGGTGAATACTTTTATACAGGTAACAAGTTCAAACAGGTACAGTTAATAAATGTAATGGGTCCAGAATAGGAGGGCTTCTTAAAGCAAAACTAACAGGTCTGTGAGAGATTTTTTTGTACAGTTGAAGTGTACCTATGGTAAAATTAGAGACCTCTTCATTATTTGTAGGTGGGAAAACTTGCAGCAGTGTATCAAATACTTATTTTCTCCACTGTATGTATATATGTTTGGTCAAATTGTTATGGCTAGATGACAGTCAGTGCATCTCCAAAACCACAGAATTTAGAACTGGACCTGCTTATGGAAATTAGTGGAAATTATCCTCCACAATTTAATCCCATCATGGGCATGGCTGTCCTACTTGTGTGTTCCCGGTTTAGTATCTATGAAAATATTCCAAAAAAGAAGTGGTAATAGACGACAGGGTAATAGACGGCCAAAGCTCTTTGATAGACGTTGGGAGGCACTATCCAGTTGCCATCATGTTATGACTGATTGCATACTTTAAAGATTACATTTGCCAGGTGGTTTGCTGTAGTGAAAAGGAACTGGATCAAGTATGTTGTTGTGTAGCATTCGAATCACAGCCTTACTCTGAGCAAGTTGCTAATGAGCTTTTTTTCAGTAACAGCATTAACTCAGTCACATGCATTATGTCAAAATTCAACAGAGCGTTTCTGAGAACAGCCTAAAGCAGGATAAAAAGAAAAAGAAGACCTGACTGTTCTTCAAAAACTATTTACAAAGTTCAATTGTCTTATGTGATCAAAAAGTATGCCTACAGTCCATGTCTGACTTTAAAGACGACGGGTGCTCTATAGGGGAGCTTGTGTGTCGAGTGTTGCTGACTCAGTGACTTGAAACTCCCCTAGTGTGTCCAATGTGTTTTAACAAGCCACCTTTCAGTTCATAAAGTTTCTTTTGCAGGCTTTCCTTCAATGGTTTTACAAACTCCATCACCAAAACAATTCGGAAGTCTTTACAAATCTTTATTTAAAAGCTGTTTAAAAATTTAAATGTTTTAGTGATTACCTATATTGTATTTTTATTGTATTGTAAGTATAAACACGTGGAATTTCACACTGATGGTGTGTATGAAGCCATGTAATGCACATAATGAGGCCTGGCAAGTCTTAATTCAAGGGATTCCCTGGAAAAAGAGATCAAGTCCTAATATTCACCTCTGTTTCAATGTGAAGCTTTATATTTGTGTTGTAGATTATATTTTGTAATGCAGTAGTAGTGTGTTAAGTGACACCAGTTTTCTGAAGTACTCCTTCGCCCATGAGGTTATTTTAATAATTTTACTGTTTAACATTTAACAGTAGGATAATTTTTTTTTGAATAATTGGAACTTCTCTGTTGATGTCTTTTACAGTGAGTGGTGAGCTTGTACGTACCAAATTTCTTCATACACAATCAAGTTTCCTTCACCTTTTCATCTGCTTATTGTAGAATGCTAACTTGAATATTATGTAAATATTTGACTCATTTTGCCTGTGTTCCCGCTTTTTATTGTTTTGCAGGAACCAGATTCGAAACATGTATCTATATAGAAAATTCAATTAAGCTGCTAAGTGAAACATTGTAAATCTTTTCTATAAAGTTTTGCTAATCCCAAATATTGTACATAAATAGTTCCTTATAAAAATATCTAGCTTGCTGTATATAGTATCTGCAACGTGTAAATCACCCTTATTATTTAATAATAAGTGGATGTTTTACCAACAGCTGCCAAACTTCAACTGTATTTTAGAAGCACAGTTTATAACTTGTAATAAAATAGTTAATATTATGGAACTTTTACTTTACCATCTCACACTGTCAGTCTGAGAGAATTTTTTTTTACCTTGCATGCGTATCCTGTAAGTGCTATCATCAATAATAAAATATGTTGGAGCTGCATTAGCTCTACCACAAATCAGTCGGGCCACCCAAAATGCTGAAAGCAAACTCAAAGCAGAAGCATTAACTTAGCAAGATTCCTTTCATCATCCTTTAGTGGTGAGGTTTACACTCAGATCGCTTAATAATGTGACCACCTGGGTTTGTGATCATAGGACAGTGCTACAGTTTGCTGTATCAGTACCAAATATAAAGGGAAGTAAAGATAAAATAATCTTTGTTTGCCCTCACCCCCCCTGCAGGTGTAAAATTACTTACTATCTTGTGCAATTTAAATGTCAATAATAATAATCATCATAATAATAATAAACGTTAAGTCTAATATAGAATTACATCAGCCAAAATGCCACCAATAAAGGGCTCAAAGTGATGTTTTTTTCTTTTCTGACAATTTAAATCTTCCCCTCCTGAGTTGTCATAGTGTTTTCCAGAACATTTTCTTTAGGCTTTTTGGAAGTCATTCTCCATAGCTCTTAGCATTTAGCTTATGCAACTGTACCCTTTATGTAACCCAACTGCTGAATTTCCCTAAGGTAGCAAAGGCTGGGTTATCCAGTTTGGCCAAATGTTCATTACTACGTAGGTTTATAAAGGCGCTAAATGGGTTTGGTCCTGTTTACCAATCTGACCTTGTCAGCTGATACAAGTCGATCTTTTGGTGTTGCTGCTCCTTCGCTCTGGAACTCTCTGCCGTTTTACCTTTCGCTCAACCGCTTCTCTTTCTAAATTTAAAATTATACTAAAAACTCAACACTTATATTTTACCTACACCTATTTCTCCTCATCTCCTCCTAGCTTGGAGTAATTGTTATCTTGTCTGTAAACTGACCTTGGGTTTGTGAAGGGCACTTTATTAAGTGTAACTTATTATTGTTGTTGTTGTTATTATACTCCACCCTCCTTTCAACAAGTGTGTAGTAGCCAGCTGCATCTTTTTACCTACACAGGGTGAGTTCATATGTTGACCAAATGTCTCCGGAAAGCCACACCTGATTAACTCACCATCTCTTTGGTACATGTGCAACCAATCAACCAGCAGATGTAGTAATTTGGGCTTTTATAGTGAGTTTGTGTGGATGCTCAAACTTCTGTTAGCAGAGATCAGTAATTTGACTCAAGATTTGTTTACAGACAAAAGCACAAAATACAAAGACACTGTGATCCATCAATCCTAGACAGTTGTCAGGACTACATAATCATTCTATGAAGATTTATGGGTAAAAAGAGATGTTTAACTTTTAAACATCACAGTTTAAACAGCTTATCCACTAGCAATTTTGTGAAGAAGCACATACATTTTTTATTTGGCAGACATTGTCTGAATTTAATAAAAGTTTCATAGAACTCTTGAGCAGTGAACACAAATTCATCAAATAAAACAATCATCGCATTTCCCCATCCATCAGCCTGACTGATGAACATGTGTTGGACGATTGACAGAAAATTTTAAAATGAAGCCTTTAATGTTAAAACATGAGTTATAGGAGACATGATGGTATGGGGTTGGTCTTGATCGTCTATCCTAGGACATGTTTAGTACTTAATTTTTCAGTGATCTCATTTGCTAGAAATCAAAAACTAAACGGTATGGTCCTCACAGGCACCTGACATGATATATCTGGATATAGCCCTAGGTGAAATTTCAATCAAGCTGTCATGAGAGTCCTGTGTGCATATGATAACCCGTTCTGTATTCTACCAGCTTGCAAACAGGGGAATGATAATGTCAGCATTCTAGCAGAAGACGTGCCATAGTAAATTTTACTCTGCCATCTTATCCAGGCTTCTTTTGGCAAGTTGGATTAAGGTTCATGTACTGTGAAAATGAATGACTTATTTGGATACAATGGCTGCCCTTTTCTCACTGGGAATAAATGTGCAGAGTAGAGAGAACTCAGCTGAGAAGGGCAAGTAGTATAGAAGGGAAATTTCGCAATGATTTCAGATTAACTGTAGTTCCATTTGCAGTGATGACAACAGCTTCAGCAGTGGCAAACAGCCAAGTATCTCTCTTTGTACGTCGTCAGCGGCACCTTGTCATTGGTTCTTTACAGTAAAGCTGCTGACCTTTATATGATGAAGCACTAAGAACCGCAGTCTTGGCACATCTCTTTGTCTTAGGAATGTAAGGGAAGTTGCTCCGGCCCTTTCTGGTGCAAGGATGCATGGCAGGGGCTGGGGCATCCCAAAGGCCACTTTTTTCTTATTTTATATTTGCTGCATTCACTTAAAAGACTTTAAGGGCTCCAGTTGGCAAAAAGCAAAACTTTCTAGAATTGGTTTTGGGTCTGTTTACATCTGGCAACTGTTGCCGGGAGTGTCATCAAACAAAAGCAATTCCATTCATCATCATTTAACTAAGGCTAACTGATATCATTTCTCTTCTTTGTGCTGAAAAATACCCTGGAATGCAATAACCCATCAAAGCTCTGGCACTAGCTCAACTCTCAGTTCATGTATTCAGAAAATAAAGCCTGTCAAAATAACATTTTTTACAATGTCCTTCAAAGAAAAGGAAAGAGGGCAGATTGGTACAAAATACTTTTATCACATACTATAGGCTTCTTTCAGCTGGAGTAAGAGCAACAATTGCACGTGCCAATGGCAAACCTGAAAGTACCTTTCCTTTACCAGACAAAGACTTACGAGGTCCAAGTCTCACACCCACTGAAGTTCCTTTTAGTAAACAAGCATTGTGGTGCTCTTTCTACATCTGAGGTGGTTAGTTATGCAAAGCCACATCTGCATGTTCTAACTTATTCATTGTGTGTTTTATATTTTAGAGACTCATCTGAAAAACCAAATGCCCGCTTTTATTTCAAAGACTCAAACAGCATTCAATAACTCATTAAAAAAGCTTTTTTAAATTAAAAAGCACGTACATCCCAATAAAGGGCATTTTATTTGTTTTTCATAATGACTGATTTCTTTTCAGTAACTTATCGATTCTGGTCAGAACCCAATCCCATATTAGAAACACTAGTTTCTAATTAATTCTGTGTGAATCTGTGAAAACAGAGTTCCCATTATGCAAGTAGTGAAGATAATATTTATTGTTTAGCATGCACATGTAAAATAGTTAATTAACAGAAAAACCTTCAATTTCGATTAATGGATCTGTGAGCTAGTTTAATTTTGGGACAGAATGGGTCACGCCTTTCATGTTGTGCCAGATGTATCTTCACACCAGGAAGAATTGAAAATGAACCCAATTTGCAGGATGCTTTACAAAGGTAGATTAATTATATAGCAACACAGCCCAAATAAAATGGTTATTGTTGCAGTGGATTCATTGTCCTATGTCATGCCATTATTCATTTAAACATTGATATGTTTATGAAAAAGCATAATAATAAAAACAACAGCGAGAATAATAAAAGTGAAGGGAAAATAATCAAATTGAAACAAACTTTGTAGCAAATAAAAGATAAAAAAATATCTTCAGCCTGCAAGAGAGAAAGCGGATAGTTAAGGTATAGAACAGAAACGAAAACTGGTTAATACAATACCCATATTGTTACAACTATTAAGTGTTCATTAAAAAAGAAAATCCACATAAAGCCAATAAAGGAATGCTGGGTAACCAATTAATAGGTGTACATGTATTGGAGCCAATAGAAAAAAAACAGACTACATTGAGCCTAAAATCAGTCATTTGAGAAAAGCTTGCTACTTTGTGAGGCTTTTTATCATCTAAACCTCCATGCCTTCATGCCAGTCAAAGTAGGACAGAAGGGCATGATTTTGTTACTGTGCATTTATTTTCATTTCTCAGGGTCATCAATGATGTTCCCTGGTCAATCTGACCTGGTGCATGTGTCAGAAAACAAACAAAGAATATCCCTATAATTATTGTTTATGTGTCAGATTTGCTGAAAATGTGAATGTTTTGATTTTGAACATGTAAATAGCAGACTCCTCAATGATTAATCAATGAGGGACTATTGTAGTAATACCATTGCTTATTTCTATAGTGGGTTTGTACCATTATAAATGTACTTTAAGGTACAAGTGTCATCACTGTATCCTTTCCTGGTGTTAGGTTCATGTTCATCAGCTTCTCCGAATTTGTGAGGATATGCAGAAAGAGAGATGAATTACAAAAAGCAATGTTGTAGCTCTATTGATGCTGAGTCTGTGTTGACCTTGTGTTGAGCTGGGTACTGATACTCCAGCCTTTGTGTCTATGGCAATATCGACATGTCCTGGACATTGTCTGTGTGCAGAGTACCTGTAATATTGCCATCTCTCCAGAGGTGCTGTTTTTCTAAGATTTTGTAACAATGATATGCATTTCAGCCTACCTTGCCACCAGGACAGCATCTCCAATGTCGCTCTCTGTGTCAACAAAGCAATTAGTCGAAATGATACGTTTTTTTAGTTTTTTTTGGGGCATTTTCCACAAGCTCAAATGTCTTATGTAGCTCCAGGAAAATCCACAAGATGATGATCACTGAGAGTAAAACAACTTTATATTTGATTTATAAGGTTTATAATATATAACAATTTAGTTTCTGTGAGGAAAAAGTATTATTGTTGATGAGCAACCATTAAAATGAAAATGAGCATATAATAGAGACCAAAATATGAAGACAGACACATAATACCTAGCACTGCCATTAAATGACACCAATGTGTTAAACAATAGTGAAATAGTTCAGATGAAAATAATTTGTAAATCCGTTGTAGTTTTCCAACATATACAAAAGCGAATTTCAAAAGCCTGACAGTTCTCAAAACTCTGTAGAAGCTTTAATCTGACTGTGTGTGTAAATATACCCTTTTTATATTTGAGTAGCTTGATGCCCTGTGGAACAAAGAATCTTTCTTTTTGAGAGGAGGAAATTACATTTCTTACACTGATAGTGCTCAGTATGGCACACAAGATGCTGGCCATAAAATGTAATATGGTCTAAATTCCCTGCCACTGCATTCAATCTGTATTCATCCTGATTATAGCTTTCTATTCAACTTTGCAAAGAAAACCATTAGGTGTATTGCTATATCCAATGTACTGTGGAATAATATATGCTTTTGACTCTTCTAGACGATATCTTAAAGTAAGTAAGCCATGATGTGCACCTCCAACAACTTTATTCTCCACTTCTACTTAGACTGTTACAGTGTATTAATTGTGCTTCATCATGCTGATATACATTTACACATTGATACATTGATCCAAAGCTCAAAATACGTCTAAATAGCTTTATGTTATTATGTTTATTATTTTCCAATGATGAGGCTTAGATGTGAACATTCACCTGATTTAATTGACACATTTCTTATTGAAACTGATGTCTTGCAGTTTTGTTATGGGTCATTAGGCATTCTCTTCGCCATTCTCAAATGTGCATAAATAGAGCTTATTTAATTGTTTACAGTAACTTGTTTCTGGTCAGAACTATACCCCATATATATTAGAATCGCTGAAGGCTAAGTGAAAACAAACAAATAAAAAATTTAATGAATAAATTGTTTTGTTTTGTGCTAGCATAAATATGGGACAAGCTGGGTCGTCATATTGTTACTGGCGTGTGCCAGATGTATCCCAATATCAGCAAATTAATATGCACTCAATTTGCACGATGGTTAACTGGATTAATAATGTGGGTACATCGCTGCAAATAAAATGGTTAAAGGGAAAATAATGGGATACATGGGATGAAGGATTGATAAACATATATACCCACAGTTTCTCTCCAACATGTTTATTACCCACTCCCACCATGTTGCAGTGGATTCATTGCCCTACTCCATGATTGTGTTATTTATTTCACATTGATGACTTGAGCTTAGATCTCTAAATAGAGTTTTAATTGTTATTACTTTATCGCAATGGTTAGTCTTAGGAGTGAGCATTCACCTGATTTTACTTGATACATTTTGTATTGAAGCAGAGGTCCTGCAGTCTCATTATGAGTCATTATGCATTCTCTACTTGTGTATTACAAAGCCATAAAATGTGCATAAACAGAACTTATATAATTTTCGCACCATGACAATGTTTTTTTCAAACAGAAAAGGTAGGGCAAGTTGTCTGCAGGTGGTCATATTGCAAATGCGAGAAATGATGCTACATTCAAGATGCAGACCACCCAGCTGCTGTGCTTCATTTCCATGTGAGAATTTCTTCTGCACGGTTTCTCAGCAGCGAGTATATGTGGGATGTAGCTAATGTGCTGGCATTGCCTCTATTGTGTAATGAGTTGATGCATCATTCAGAGGAGAGCTGGCTGTAATGGCTTTGTGAAAATGTATGTGAAAAAATGTGTTGAAAAGTGAGCCTGGTAAATGGTGTGGAATTGCACAGTTTCGGAAAAATTGAACACTCAAAATTGATTTAAATCAATTAAATAATGTCTAAGTGTTACCCAAAAGTGTGTGTTTGTGTGTGTGTTAGCAACTGGCAAAAAGATGACTTCCATTAAACTTTGTTTACTGTAATAACTTGCTTTTATTATAATTTTGTATATTTCAGCAGTCCTATTGCTATATTGCTTCTGCCATCATACCAATGTTTGTGTAGTACAAAATATTTATTTTCTCTCTTTACTAATAATCTGCAGATCTGTTGTCAAACTTGATGTCATGAGTATGTTACATTTTTAACATTCAATCTGAGCTGGTCTTGACCTTTTATAGGAATTCAGTTGCAAATAACATTCATATGTAAAACAAGCAGTGAGAAGCATGTTTGAATGACGTTCTAGAATCTGTAAAGAAGTATGTGTGAAGCGGTGACGCCTTATAGGATGAAGTCTTAAAAGCTGTCAGCTTATATCCTTGAGAGTTCTTGAAGTAGTAAAGGAATGCCCATGTACAAAGCTGTCATATAAAATGTGAGCTATGAGTACCATTCCTATATTTAGAGCTGTCACGTGTCTTCACAGAAATGCCTGCGAGTAAAAAAGGTGTCACATGATATAAGGTAGATAATTGCAAAGATCTGTAACCGTGTATATATGTGATCGTTTTCTCAGGCGTTGAAGGGTGTGACCAAGAGTAACACTAACATATAAAGAAGATACTTTTAAGCAGCTGAAATTTAACAAAGAATGTTCTAGAAACTGTATAAAGAGTTATAAATTTTCTATTTAACCGATATTTAACGAGGTTATTTAACTTCTACTTAACCAGGCAGATCATTAAAAGAGCATATTTTACCTCTATTTTACCAAGCAGGTCATTAAGAACAGCTTCATATTTACATTGGCAGCCCGGCAAAAGAGGCAAAGCCTCTAACTGAACATGCATTCTTACAAACATCACAAAATACATTGAAGCACAAACAACACTACAAACAAAAAAAATCTATTGAGTCTGCCAGTAAGAAAAAATATGTTTAAAGCTTGCATTCTGTGGACTCTGTTGGGTGACAAGTACAGTTAATCTTCGAAGCAGTGACAGAAAAAAAAAATCATTCATCAAACCCCTCTCACTCAAAGAATCTAAAATTCTATTGTACCTGCTTTAAAATGTCCCCAACTTACCTGAGAGCCTAGGGGGACATAATAGCACTCTCGCTATTAGAGTATGCAAATACCACACACACATCGCACACACAAATCTGGAACAAGATGTCCATGACCCACAGAGGTCTTCTCTCTGAGCAGAGTATCTTGGGATTCAGTATTTTCTCCAGCCAGAGCTTAATTAGCCTGTCTGTACGCCGGGAGAAGTGTTCTGCAGTTGACCTTTCCTAAAGGTAAGCGACTGGCATGTTCAACAGAAACACAGGAAAATGAGGAGCATTGGGGAGAAAGCTGACAAGCCCAGCTTGGATAAGGTGCTGCAGCCCCAGCTAGACTGAATAGCTTGGTGGAAGAAGAGATTTCTGAAAGGGCATCTGTCTAAATTATTATCTGAACAAGGACAGTGCTATATATATGAGGTCTGATTCTTCCAAAGCAGCCCTTATGCCCTGCCAAGGTTCATCTCTGCAATCTTTACCTCAAGGCCATAGATATGGGTTGCATTTTGGAAGAAAATTGAGTTGAGCATTTCTATAAGAATTCATTTAAGCTGGTTTCTCTTGTTAAGAAGGGGAAGTTTGGGTTTAACCAGCATTTTAATGGAAGCGGCTTCTAGCTGTTTTATAAAAAGTAATTATTGGTCTCTTATTGCTACTGATGAGCTCCAAAAATGAACCTCTGGTCCAGCTACTGAAAAAAAAAGATTTGCTCTCCAGCTATTTTCAGACCTTGTGCTAAATTCAAAAGCTTGTCTACAGAGTCGTGTGTATTAATTTTAGATTTAGATTTTTTCCAATTGATATATGTTTTTTTAACGATTACTGTTTGTTTTCTAGTTAATATTCTAGGACATTTGAAATTTCACACAAGGAGCAATCTTTAAAAAAGCTGCTAAACAATCACATTATGTCGAACGTCTTGTCCCCTTACACCTCTCTATCAAGAGAATAGTTTATATGATATGAAAGTGGAAAGGTCATGACAACAAAATCTTCCCTAGGCCAATGTGCCACTCAAGGTCTGACTCGGACAATAAAAAATATAAATCAGTACTCACGGGAGTGAGTGACTTACAGTGCATTTTCTATTTCTTAGATCAGTTTGTCATAACGAATAGTGTATTATACTAAGATTTGTATATATAGTGGTATTTAGTGTTCTAGAAACATTGGTATTTTACAGTGATCAGTTTAGCTAAATAAATCATAGTTTCTTTGAAAATTTAACAGCCTGAAATCCATCTGAAAAAAAAAAACTTTGAAAAACAAATCTGTGTGTCTATGATAACCATTTTACTTTCAGATTTTACCCCAAAACCTCGTTTAGGCCCCCTTTCGAGCAAGTCGTGCATATCAGGATTGATGAGACCTTTCCAAAAATATATAGTTTGTATATAAAAGTTATTAAAGTGTAGTGCCCAAGAATGGTGTCCATCAACTTACACATACATACATACATACATACATACATACATATACGGACATAACGAGTATAATAGTCACAGGACATCCAGAAGTAGCAGTAGGCAATTACCTGTATCCCAATGATCTCTATTCCTACAACCCAGCCTGTTCTGGTTTGAAAGACAGATATTTACTACTGGGGAGAAATTTTATTTGCCTTAATATAGTATGTTTGCATTTTAATCTTTGAGTGTCTTTATGTAACCAATTCCTTTAATTTAGTCTCCCACCTGAACTCAAATACACACTAAATGTTCTTCATCCGAATCAACTCCTGATTCACTCATTCATTACTTTAGTGAAGAAATATAATGCTCAAAAATATGCAAAGCTAAATCAGCAGCAATGATTTATACATTTGATCATTTTGAATTAAATAAATTGGATTATCATGTTTGAAGAGTTAGAGTTTTTATAATTTATGTATGTATTTTTCTATGTATGTATGTATGTATGTATATGCAGGTTTTGTATTGATTTTGAGAATTTCTGTTGACACATCCCAAAGGTTAATAAAGCTGAATGTTTCATTTAAAGAAAATTACATGAAGCAGCATTTTACATTTGGTTATTAAATTATGTGTCAGTGAAATGGTCTCAAAAACGCTTTGAAAATTAATCACAATAGGCTATTTTAAAAAGTTTCTCATTTCCCTTTCAATGTAAATTTCTGTAAAATTTAAGATGCAAGAATTTGCATTTTACTGTTTTTTTTCCCCACAAGGTTCTAACTACAGCTTAACAGAAATGGGTGCAAAAAACAAAAACATGTGAGCAGACAATCCACTAAGAACTGCATTTACACTAAAACATGCTTTTTTTCAGCTGATCAAAAGTTTAGGACTACAGTATTTAAAAGCTTAAATCTGTGCAAAAAATTGGATTCCATGTCACTTGCTGTCAAGTATTCACACTTTCAAGACATCCTGGCAAAAATGCTTACTGACTTTGAATGTGGTGGGGTTGTTAGGATGCATAAGCAAGGTCTCGCACAGCTTGCTGTCACTGCTGAGGTTAGATGCCATAAGACAGTCATTTTGCAATTATTAAAATATCATGAGCGTTATGGAACAAAAAAGTTAAGTGGTGGACTCCATCATGATTTGGGGTGCTTTTTTCTTCAATGGAACAACAAAGCTTCTGGTTCAATGGAGCTGCAGGGGTGTCAACAAGCAGCTGACTATGTGACAATGCTGCAGTTCACAATGCCAGCCTGACAAAGGAGAATAACGTCACTCTTTCGAACGATGCTGTGTGTTATCCTGATCTAAATTTGGTGGAGAACATTTGGGGATATATGGCAAGTTTACTAAAATGGACATCAGTACCAGATAGTGGATGCCCTTCATGAAGCAAAATTCCAACAAACCTCTTGAAAAAGCTTGCATCAAGCACGTCCAAAATATAGTTTGAAGTGATCAACAAGAATGGTGGAGCAACACATTACTTAGTCCTTTTTGACACTTTGATCTGTTTGTTGTTGTTTTTTTTTTTTTTTTTTTTTTTAATTTTAGCTAGTCTTCAACTTTGATGAACAGCCCTTTTTCAGTTAAACTGTTTTTTTCAATGTATCGCCTGCTCAAAATTGTTTGTCTCTTGCTCTCGTTTCTTCTTTTAGCATTGTGTAACACTCTACTTTTAGCCTTCTTAAGATCTAATGGTGCAAAATACAAATTCTTTTTTTAACTGGTGTATACGATGTCAAGCCCTCATCTTCATCAAAGCTGGGTAACCTCGTTTGTGCGGCGGTTTTAATAGCTCACACTTCATTAGTGTTTCATGAGAGCTGTCAGATAGATGCGGTTAATGTTCATCAGGCTAAATAAAACAAGCTTCGTTTTTCAGGACTCACATGCTCCTTTTTTTGTCTTCGAGCATACCTAAAAATCATGACTAAAATGTAAAGAGGGAATACATTTTTGAAGCCATAAGGAATGTTGAAGCCTTATGAGTGTGAAATAATGTTTACAGCAACCAGGGCAGACCATGGTTTTAAATAAGCTAAGGACAACCATGGCAAGCAAAAAAAACCTAAAAAATTTTTTTTTTAAATGATCAGACGTAACCTTGAAAATATAATGGTTAATGAATAGAATTAATAATTAATTTACAGTTACAGTAATACCATTGTATGTAAATGTGATGTGCATTGTGCACTTGACATGTAACCCGGCTACACTCAAACATATGAGACAAACACTTCTTTTTATCGCAAAGTAAAAAAATGTTAAATCTACAAACCTTTCTGCTTTAACGGTCAAGTTTTCATGGTAACACTGCTTTAGCCACACCTTTCAGCTAGAGTAACTTGCCAGTGACGCTTAGCAAAAGCTGCTGACACAAAATGCTGTGTATGCTTTGTTAGTAATGGGCATGGATATTGTATTTAACTAAGCACAGGTACAAAGTACAAGTACGTTGTGGTAGGGGCTGTCTTCATTTTTGAGCTGGAAAACCCAGCTCAGTCTATTTAAATAGAGCTAGTTAAAATGTACTTATAAAAATGAGTCACATGAATTATTATTAGAAAGACAAGAAAGTTCTGTTGAAAGATATTCAGCTTGTTCACTATCTGGATACGAGTATATATATATTTATATATATTCTATGCTCTACAATGTTCAACTACAGAACAATCCCTGATAGTCTCAGGTTCATTCATTTAGCTTTTATGTTGCACATCAGCCCACAAACAACTTTGGTCTCTCGATTATTATTGACATGCATATTTGGACAAAGTATGACTTTTTGTGACGAAACGTTGTTTAAGAGATCATAAGTGCAAGAAGTCTAGTTGTGTAGTGTGAACTGTGCAGTGATCTGAACAACTTGCACTCTAAATGAACTCAAACACAGTATTCCAAGGTTCCGCATTTAAGAAGCATAATGAACCAATAATGATCAAGTGGGAGTTCGATTATATTATGTATTGTATATCTATTTAGTTTTCCATTTATTTTTGGTTTATATGTGTAAAAACAACCCCATTATTTTGATATTGAGATTTAAGGTACCATTGTATTTGTAAAACAAACATTATATTGAAAGTATATCTAATTGTTAAGGGTTTGCTACAGGTTTATGATCCATATCATTTTTGCTCATTTACTTGCAGTTCAAATATTTTTTTTTATTTTTTATTTTAACAGTAAGCTGTTGTGATCAGAAGTCAAAGCCATGAAATTGATGTGAAGTATTTTTAGTATCACAAGAAGGATCAACAGATAAATGGACATTTCTCAGAATTTCTGCTCATTAAGCAAGACAGCATGGTGACACTGGCCCAGCCCCTTGCCGTATACCACCAGTTTGAGCGAGCAATAGTGAAACTGCCGCAGGACACCAATTTAGCCATTATCTGAAAGATGTGACAGCAAGGTGGCTTAAGTGCATGAAACTGGAATGCTAATTGAGGGATCCAGTTTAAACCTGATATTTTTGCATTTATTTTCCCTGTCTTAATAATTTTTGTTGACATCTTCAGTCATTACTAACATAATTTCTAGCTAAGTTGATCTGAGCAAGTAGTCTTATTTTGTGATAAAATGAAAGAGTGTATACACACACACACACACACATATGTATGTATGTGTATATGTATGTGTATGTGTGTGTGTATATATATATATA
>JAYDZF010000013.1:10010401-10038319 GCA_034509105.1 Microcambeva barbata
AGAGTGTAGGGTCTCGGGAGGCTGGATTTCATTACGCTGTCATTGCACCCTTTAAGACATGGGAGAAATCGGAACAGCTATTCTAAATTATTGGTAAAAGTATGTCGGTGGATGTATAACTGTTCTATCCCTTGTTATACAACTCAAGATGTGTCTGCTGTAAGAAAGAAACAAAATACACATATCTTGGACTCACATATCACTGTGCTACCACATCTTTGAATATGAACGATATTGCAGTCTTGGAATGTTAAGAAATCAAATGAACTTGAGCAGAAAAAAAGTTTATGCTGTCTGTATTTAAATAAAACTTTAGGTTTTAACCAAGTAACAGCTTAGTCTAGCAACCAGTGTGACACTCATCATGAAGTATTATTTGCAATATTTAGGAAATGGTACAGTCCTAGCTGACCATGAAGATAACATAGCTTGGTTTTGGTATATTGTTGGCTATTAGGATTGTTATCCAGCTCCATTAGTTCTTTCTTTCTGAGAGCTTCATATACCCATAGGTATTTTTAAACATGCTCTTACAAAGTCTCAAAGGAACGAGAGATTAATGATGCACATTTACAAAAGGGCAACAGACAGTATACAATAGTTATTCTCCATATGTTACTGCAAATTATGAGATAAAAATAATTATAAGCATATACTGTAATTGTATAAGGCCTGATGCTTTTAATTAAAAGTTGTCCACCACCAGAAAACACATTTACTTCATTTAAATAATATTAAAGTTGAGAATAAATCATTCAGTTCAGAAACAGCAAGAAGCAAAGTGTATTAAACTCTAGTTGGCATCGTGGTAATCAGTTGCTTTCAATAATTGCCCTCCTTTAGGGAATATTTCTGGGAAAACATCAGACAGAACTTTAAGCCGCCTTTGAACGATGTTTCTTAGCAGTAGCCAAAAACTAATCAGATTTCTCTTCATGAAATTCTTCATGTTTATGTACACTGAGATCTACATACCCAACATTTATTTTCTGATAACATTTAAATTCAATACCTACATTGTCAAATGTAGATAAACACCTTTAGAGAAAGGCAATCTTTTTTAAACTTTTCTGGGTGTTGACCCTTTTTTAGTGACAAAGCATGCTGTGACCCCGGCCACAGCTACATTAAGAGGCATTACTGATTAATCCTGAAAAGGTCTAAGACTTAGAGAGCTTTAGCCTTCTTAGGTCTTATACAACTAAACAACACTGTGTAATAGATTTTTCAAAATATGCTTCTTAAGTTGTACAGTATTCAACTATAACAGAACTAATAGTCAGCTTAACAGGACTAACTTTAATTAAATAAAAAATGATTCATCAGAAATATCCACTGGTGTTGATTTCCATGGTGGTGTGTGCATTTAAAAAATAATCATTTGTTATGACTTCAAAAGTACCTTGTAAAAATAATAATACAATGTGATGAACATCTAATTAACGCAGCTAGTCATGTAGAAAAAACACGCTTATTACAGCCAGAGTAAGAGCAGTGGCTTCCATGCACACACTTTTTGAACTGCTCTAATGGTGCAAATATTTACCAAATAATATTTTAGTTATTGCACATTTTGGCTGCCACTGCCACACTTATTGTACAATTATTTTTCCTGTTAGTGCTTATTCATAGAAATTGATTGGTTGTAGGTTTGGTTCTATCATGTCTAGGAAATAGGCAGGACTGAAATAGCCAAACTGCCTAAATGTGACGAATTATCCTCATATTTTTGGCCATATGTATTTAGATTATATTTTCTGCAAATGCTTTTATGCATGATTTTATCAGAGCAGCCAAAAGCACAATTTGGATTAGCAAAGGCTCCAGCATTAGGTCAGCTTAGTCCTTAATGGAGCAGCTTAGCTTCTTGGTACGTGATTATGAGATTCTTACCAGTCTATATCCATCAGACTAAATGTTCCAAAATGAGAGCATGGTTCAATATCTTAACAGTGCTTAACAGTGAATGCAATGACCTGCATAATAGCTGTTTTGAAATTCTAAAATGAAACCATGCATTAGGTGATTACTATGAAAAAATATTTTGCACCAGAAATGTACACTGGTGGACAAAACACCTAGAGTTTTTTATTTTTTATTTTTTATTTGTTATCAAAGCTCAGAAGTTAGACACTGAAACGTGATTAATTGCACATATCTCACATAATAAGAAACTGTCAGTCATTAAATATAATAGTAAATGAATTCATTTTGCACAATTAATAACCTAAGTGTAAAATTAAGTAAAATATCTTGTTAGACATCATTTCAAGACTAAGTAATACCACGAGCTGGTGTAGTGGAAAGATATTAATGAGTCTGTCTAAAATAATAGCGTTCATACACACCAGACTGCAATCATGGGTAAACAGATTAAGTAATGAGTGTTTTATGGGAGCCACGTATAGACTAGTGATAAAAGTGAAAGTTTTTTCACAATGTATAAGAGATTATTTTCCAGATGAAAGACTTGTACATTGCATTGTAGTGATACTGTATTCATTGTTGTCAGATAGTATTGATCCTCACACTGACTTGAAATGTGCCCCCTGCACACTCAAATATTTATTTATGAATAAACCACTAGCAGAAATTCTCATCATTTCAGTCTACCACATTGTTGCTTTGACAGTGTGTTTAGGTAATTGCTTTATTGACAGGCAGCATTTTCCTTTAATTTAAGTGCTTTACGTTTTTGAAGGTTTTTAGTGACTGTACTTAGCACCACTCATTTTCCCATCAATCCTAAAGGCCTCTAACTTCTGCAAAACATTTTCATTTGGGCTCTCAGTAGCCACTTACTAAATCTCATTTTAGTTGGTTGACTTTAAATAGAATGCAGTCTAGACTAAGTAGTGTGTTCTTTGTGTGTAGCTAAGAGAATAAATGGTATATTAGGTGTTCTTATATTCTTCTTTAGATCAGTGATTATGTTTTTAAAACTTACATCAAAGCATCTATTAATCGCTTATCCAATGAGCTTCATGGGGTGTGCTGAATACTATCCTGTTACACACACACAATAGGGAAAGATAGACACAGGGGGAACATCTAAACTCCACACCACATTTTGTTTGACTATGTAGCTGCTTTCACATCATCAGCACATTGAAATCTAACCAATAACCCCTCCTCCCACCCTTACTGTTTACAACCAAAATAAAAAAATGCAGAAACATTTTGAAGATCTGCTGTATTAATGGTGCACATTGAGTCCCACCAGTAAATAACAGTAGCTGTAGTATTTATATTGTCTTTCAACTAGTTAAATATATTACAAAAAAGCTTTTGTTGAAAGGGTTCTGCTTATCAGAATAATTTATTGTTCCATGTGCTATCGGGATCTTTAATACATAAGTACTCTTGCACAATGGAGCACAACTCTGTGGGGAAAGTATAGCAGATCGATCTTAGCTGTTACTCTGATGAGGTAATGAGTTTCACTGAACAGAGAGCAGGGCGACACGAAGGCTATGCGGGTTGCACCGTCAACTTAAAGCAAGAAGGTCCTGGGTTTGATCCCCAGGTCAAATGGTCTGGGTCCTTTGTGTGTGTAGTCAGCATGTTGTGTGTGTGTGTGTGCTCCCCAAGGTTTTTCTGTGTAACTTGTCCCCATTGAAAAGTTGGAATAAGCTACAGCAACCCACCCCATGACAATGATTGGATAATCAGCAAAGTAAGTGAGTGAGAGTGAGTAAATGAATATCAGCTTGTTTTGTTGTTTCTTTTGTGCAAAACACGGCATGGGTCATGGCACACTCTTTTGACAATCTCGTATATTTATAGCCCACAGACTATAAACAGGCTCTGACATTTAAAAGCAAATAACAGCAGTGGACACACATTAGCTCTAACTGCTGATCCCTCAGTCCATCAACCATGCTTCAGTAATCTTTGCCCTTAAAACATGCCATGGGTCAGCACATTAGGAAGATGGAACTGTTAAAAGACATACACCGACCCTGGACAGGTGGTGCAGCTGGATGCTGAATATGGTTCAAAACCTTTTGTTGCCACTGTTCAGCAGGGCTCGGCCTTAGCCCCTAAAATGCTCAGTACAGTACCAGTACTAGTACAGCACAGTGCCGGCTGGAATCCCAATTAAATAGAAGGGTTGCACCTGGAAAGCAGTTGGAAGTTAAGTGCCTTGCTCAAGGGCTTTTAAGTCGTGACCTGTCAGCTCTGGGAATCGAACCAGCAACCTTATGATCACAAGCACAGTTCTCTGACCACCAGTCCATGGCTGCCTCTAAAGTAGATACAGTGCCTTGCAAAAGTATTCATCCTCCTTGGCATTTTTTGTGTTTTGTTTCCTCAAAACCTACAAATAGAACAAATTGACAGAAAACTGTAGTGTTAACTATTCAAAACTCAGTACTTTGTAGAGCCACCTTTTCTGACATTTACAGCTGCAAGTCACTTTGAATAAGTCTCTATAAGCTTGCAACATCTCGCCAATGGGATTTTTGACCATTCCTCAAGGTAAAACTGCTCCAGCTCCTTAAGGCTAGATGGTTTCTGCCAGTGAACAGCAATCCTCAAGTCTGATTACAGATTCTCAATTGGATTATGATGTGGGCTTACACTAGGCCATTCCAATACATTTAAACATTTCTCATTAAACCACTTGCGTGTTGCTTTACCAATATGCTTTTGGTCATTGTCCTGTTGGAAGGTGAACCTCCGTCCCAGTCTCAAATTCCTGACAGACAGAAACATGTTTCGCTCAAGAATATCCCTGTATTTCACATACATCTTCCACTTGACCCAGACCAGTTTCTCAGTCTCCGCTGCTGAAAAACATGTGTTTTGAGAAGTGTTGGTTTTCGCCAGGTATAACGTTATCCTTTGTGGCCAAAAAGTTACATTTCAATCTCATCTGACCAGAACACCTTTTCCCATACATTAAAGGTGTCTCCTTTTTGGCTTTTTGCAAACTCAAAATGAACCTTCTTATTTTTGTCTGTAAGTAAATGCTTTTTTCTGGCATCTCTTCCATAAAGCCCAGCTATATGGAGTGTATGGCTTTATCGCTATATATATATATATTGTGCTGCGTCCAATTCAGATGAAATAAAACATTAAACACAGGTTGTAATGTAAGAAAATAGGTAAAATGCCATTTTGGGGTGAACATTTTTGCAAGGCAATGTATTAATCTAAAGTGCTAAAGTGAACATCAATCAAAACAACTGTAAGCAGTCTCAGTCTTGGTCTAGATGTAATAAATACATTTCTTTAATAATGTATTTTCCAAAGACCTTTTAATATGCTAAGAACTATAAATATGCCAAGCCTACAGTGCAATATCAGTACATTAAATGAACTTTTAGTATGAGTCAGTGTTTAAGTCAGGATTCTGCCTGTTCTGAGCTGGGAATGAACTTGTGAGTGATTCAGTATGAATCCACATGAGGGAGTAATCAATGAACACAGAAAGGGGGGAGCGACAGAAGTCTGCACCAGTGGCTTGACTCCAAGAATACTTGAATAAAAATCAATTGCTTTGATATCCCTCTCTAAAGTGGCTCTTAAAACATCCCAGTCCCTCTATAAAGTAACTGTCATGGTGCAAATGCCCCAGCTTCTCCATAAAACCACTGCCGTAATGCATGAGAAAGACATACCACGACAATGTCTTAAAACTAACAGGGCCACTCCTGGCTACTGCTTTACTTCCAGGGTAAAAGAAATGAATCTTGTTTTTATGTCTTTTTTTTCGTATACTCATGGTATCTGAGTTCCTGGATATTTAGATACACAGTCTAGACAAGGTGAGGCAAGGCTGCATCCTCAGCCATTTTTTTTTTAGATATATTTGGCGGAATATGCATGCCTCTGTTAAACTTTAGGGCTCCAGTCTTCAAACACAGCTGAAGAAAGACACAAAAATCCTCTTCTTTGGTATCAAATGAGTGTAAAACATGCACATGTGGCCAAACAAATACACTATTTGCTTTTTTTGGACATATAAAGGTATACAAATATATAAATCATCATCTTCATTATCTTTAACCCTTTATCCTAATTAGGGTCGGGGAGGGATGCTGGAGCATATCCCAGCTCTTCATTGGGTGCAAGGCACAAGGTAACACCCTGGATGGGGCACCAGTCAATCGTAGGTACCTACAGGACAATTCAGTCGCCAATCAACCCATTAGCATGTCTTTGGACTGTGGGAGGAAACCGGAGTACCCGGAGGAAACCGACGCGGACACTCCGGGTTGTCAACAAATGTGTGAAGAATCATGCTGATAAATAATTTGGAGGAATTTCAATGTTTTTCAAATTTCAATGTTTCCTCATATTTCACTTAATTTAATTAAAGTATTTAATGGACCATCACACATTTGAACGAGTTAATTGTGGTCAGACAAATTAATATTCCAGATATTTTTGAGAAGCAATTGAGTGTGCTAGGAAGCAAATATATATCCTGAATGGTCTGCTTGCATTTTCTGACTCCAAGCACTTCACTTTCTCAGAATATGGAACTTTACAGAATATGGAAATGTGACAACCCCATACTGTTAAGATGTACTACTGAAAAAATCACATCTGAAACATTTGATTGCTATCATTGGTGACAAAATATCTTGAAGTTTTATGATAGGAAATGATTTACCACATTAGAGGGCTAAATAATGTTTTAACTGTTTTTGTAATGCAGCGCTAAAATGCTGGTTGAATGATTAAAAAGCTGAGCAGACAAACCTGAAATGTCTTGGCTTATCATGCTTTCATAGTCTCCATGTTTCTTCAATACAAACAGTTCAAATCCACTAATTGCTGTTGGCTAGGCTTCCCGTAATGTGTGATTTTAGAGGCACAATATGGCACAGATTAAATGAAGCTGTGGGTGGCTTGCAATGTTAGTTTGCACCAGGCTATTATAAGTAAGTGCTATGGACAAATGGGGTCTTGTGATGCTGACTTAAGCAAATCTCAGAACTGAGCAGAGTGGTTGTAGCCATACACTCCTAAATGCATTGTCGGGCTCCAGAGGATTTAAGCTCATTAACCAACAACTGCACTTGGGGGTGGGAGGCTGCACATCTCTTGTAGGACAATAGGGACAATGCTGTGCAATTTAATACTACATTTACTAGTATAGTATGCAATCCATGTGTTTCTTTGTATTAAAGAATATACAATGTACATACAAAATGTTCATTTAGTTCTTTGTCTTTAACCCTTTATCCTAATTAGGGTCGGGGAGGGGTGCTGGAGCCTATTTCAGCTCTTCATCAGGCACAAGACACAAGGTAACACCCTGGATGGGGCGCCAGTCCATCGCAGGTACCTACAGGTTAATCGAGTGTCTCTAATCAACCTGGTAGCTTGTCTTTGGACTGTGGGAGAAAACCGGAGTACCCGGAGGTAACCCACACGGACACGGGGAGAACAAGGAAATTCCACACAGAAAGGACCTAGATCACCACACCTGGGGATCGAACCCAGGACCTTCTTGCTGTGAGGCGACCCACTAAGCCACCGTGCCACCCACATACAAAATATACATATTATAAATATGTTATTCTTAATTTAAATCCATAGTTTGTTGGAAGGCTTGGGCATGGTTGAAATATTTTTTGAATGAGTACTGAATTAATTGTGATTTAATATGAAGGGTTTTAATTGTTTGTAATACTGTTTTACTAACTGCTTCATCCTAATCATGGTCACGATTGGTCCCTCACTTAAAACAATGAACAAATGTAATCCCATTCCTACACAAAAGACTTCTTACCTTTTCACGCCAATCACTGTAATTCTTTCACAATGACTCACAGGAAAGTTTGTTAACAAACATGTATATTAAAATCGTGGGTAAACAGGATAAATAAGTAGTTTCATGGGAACAGAGTATAGACTAGTGATATAAGTGGAAGTGTTGCCACAATATTGGCCACCAGTGTAAAAGAAATAATATGTAATTGTTATTATTATGAATATAAGGCTGCATACAGGCAGTAGATGCTGTAGGATGCATGTTAGAATCTGTTTTATTGGTGGTGGTGGCTATTAGTGTATTATCCATGCCATATAAAACCCGCTGAACAACCCACATGTTATAGTGTGCATTACAGCTATGATTTATAGTTATACTTTTGACCAAGGCTGATAGGACCACTGGAGTTACTTAGCAACCAGGTGTCAGATGAGTGATTTGTATTTATTTATTTTTAACCATGCCTGTATCACTCAACTAGAACCTTGTTTCTGAGGAATAGTAATGATCCTCTGAGCTTAAATAACCATGGACACAACGTATTTTCAATGGTAAAACAAAACCAAATTGTTTCATGTTTAGCATACACGGTTCAGGAATAGCATTTTTACATTTGCTGCATTTAGCAGACACCTTTGTCCAAAGTGACTTACAATACTGTTGCAGTATACAGTCTGAACAATGGAGGGTTAAGGGCCTTGCCCAAGGGCCCAATAGCAGGAGCGTGGCAGTGGTGGGGCTTGAACCGGTGTCCTTTAGAGCAGTAATTCATTGCATTAACCACTAGCCTATAACCTTCCTAATTTAACCACCTCCAAATATTGTGTTGGGTCCCCTTTGGCTGTCAAAACTTCCCTGCAACTGTGCTGCACTGTACATTCTGACACCTATCAAAACATTTAGCAATCAAGCTACAGTAGCTCATATGTTATATTGGACCACACAGTTTACACACCACGAGAGCAGCAGTTTTAAAGATGCTCTGACCCAGTCATCTAGTCATCAATTTGGCCCTTCTCAAACTCCTTATGCTCACCTTAATTTCCGTCTTCTAACATGAGCTTTGAGGATACAATGTTTACTTTCTGCCTAATACCCATGAACAGGTGCCATGGTAAAGAGATAATCAATGTTATTCACTTCAGAAGTCTGTGGTCATATTATTATTTCTGGTCAGTGTATAATGTAGGACAGTGCAGATGTAGTGGTCTCATGTTCACTTCTTTTTGCCAGAATTAGCTGAATCAGCACATGTTCAGTTTAATGTTTTCTGAAGCTATTCTGAAGAAGTGTATGCACACCATATGCTTATATCCGGGCAGTACTTTGCATCTGTGTCTACACACTTTTGTTTGTGCTAATGGATGCCTTTCATAGTTGTTACTCATGCTAAGGCCTGCCTAGATAAGCTGGAGAGTTAATGTGTCTGGCCACCAGTCAAATCACCGTAAGCAGCAGGATGAGTACTTGCTATGTTTTTTTTTAGCTCTCACTCTATAAAATCTATCACATCCAATCTGTCAAATTAATCGGTTCTGCTTAAGCGAACCAGGTGTGCTCAATTTTCTGGATATAAATCGGAGCCGATGCCTCAGATGTACCCAGGTGTGACTGCCAATTATGGGCTTTGCTTTTTTTTTTCTTCGCAATGCCAATAAATTCTCTCGGTGACATTGAAAAGAAAAACAGGCAGACTGATTACTCTGTTAGCGTGCTTTATGCTACACCCCACACATCTACTTGTGTTTGTAATCATGGGCTATCAAGGGTTGTTGTGAGCGATTTGTATTTGTGTAGCCTCAAGCACACTTACCAAAGCATCCACACAGAGGTAAACAACATGAGGGTTGAACACTAAGAAGTAAATTTATAAATATTCAAAAAAGTTGGATTCTGTTGTAGTCCATTCAGCACAAGCTATAAAACCTAGATTTTTTCAAGTACAGGTAAATAGGGAGGGTTTTGACAGCAGGGGCATCTGATGTATTTTAATAACATTATCAATAAATATTTCAATTCTAAATTGAGTTTCATAACCGCTTTTGACAAGTATTGTTTGGGAAAAAAAAGTCTCCATACCTTTTAAAACCATCTTTAAGTCACTGAGCTTAATTTATTCTTGTGTTGAATTACAGTCACACTGCCAAGGTTATTCTATCCATATCTACTCAGTCAATAAAATAGAAAGGCAATCATTACAATGACTGATGTTAAATCAGCTGTTTCTGACCATGTTACACTTGTCTGTAATATCTATAAAAAGAAAATCCAAGTGTTGAGGTCTGATAAGACCAAAGTGAGTTTAACACAGCACACCAGCCAGATAACATGAGCCCCGTTGTAAACTCTTTTAGTGTTGTAAGCATATTACAAGGGTGATGTACAGCAGCAGTGAAATTGTTAGGGTTTGAAAAAAAAATCTAGGTTAAAAAGTAATAATAAAATAAACTGGACAAAAGTGCTGAACCAATGAACCTCACTGAAACTTTACTGAGACAGTGACTCAATGCACACTGCTAAATCAACATTGAAGAGGTTTGAAGGGGGGGGGGGGGAGATGTCCCTAAAAAGAGCCAAGACTTAAATAATTCAGTACTCCCCTTTTACCAACTTGTCTGACAGAACCTGTCAAAGAAGAAGAATGGGACAGAATTGCTTTGGCAAAGTTAAAAGAGACATAATAATAATAATAATAATAATAATAATAATAATAATAATAATAATAATAAAGTCGAAATACAAGTGACTGCAATTTTTTTTACTAACAGTTGTAAAAGTCTTTGAATATGTACCTGTGTCCTTGCTAAACTCTCCATTTAAAAGACAAACATTCAGAAATACAAGCATAATCAAGTAATTATCAAGTCTATGGTGATCTCAGATTAAGTTTCTCCTCATCAGATTTATTTCACAATCTTCAGGAGCTCCAGGATGCAAATAAATATTCCATATGAGAACTGCACAGTACTCTAGTGTTGCAACTGTGCTGCACTGTACACCTATCAAAACATATTCAGCAATCAAGCTACAGTAGCTCGTATGTTATATTGGACCACTTATGCCATTCTTTGCTCCCATTATGCATCAAGGAGCCTTGGCCCCCATTGACCCTGACATTAGTTTACCACCAGTTTACACACCACAAGAGCAGCAGTTTTAAAGATGCTCTGACCCAGTCATCTAGTCATCAATTTGGCCCTTCTCAAACTCCTTATGCTCACCTTAATTTCCGTCTTCTAACATGAGCTTTGAGGATACAATGTTTACTTTCTGCCTAATACCCACGAACAGGTGCGTCCTCGTCAGATTTATTTCACAATATTCAGGAGCTCCAGGATGCAAATAAATATTCCATCTGATAACTGCACAGTACTCTAGTGTTGCAGGTTGTGTTAGAAAAATCATCAGGCTGTCTTCCTTTTGGAAGTGGAAAGGTCTAGCGGGAGTCTCGAGCGATAAGAAGAGAAGTAGAGGTTTTGATCAGGACCAGCTGTCAGTTCCTTTTCTTAGATATGCTAGTGAAGCAAACAGTTCCGTAGCACCATAGTGGTTCACTTACTGCAGGAAGGATGTGGAGGTGTTCTAACTGATCTCACCTCATGCTTATAAACCCATTTTCATCATACATTCTCTGCTACTCTGCTGCACTCCTACTATTCGATCTGAGTTAGAATATAGACTGTATGAAAGGTTCCTATGCTATGCCAATTTTGAATTTCAGAAAAATTTTAATTTTTACTCATCACTGCTGGGCTTGATTCTACCGATGACATTTAAATTATTCTTTTTGCACAGTTTAGAACATTCACATGGTAATAGTTTAAACATTGGTAAAAATAGTGTAAGTTGGTGAAGTGAAATGAGAAAGATCTGGTTCGACCAATTACATTCAGAAGTCACATGCTTGGTGAAAAGTCCACCTGTGTGCAATATAGGTGTGACGTGATCTGTCAATATATACACACCTTTTCTGAAAGTCCCCAAATGCATACACCATTATGCAAGAGGCACCACTAACCAAACAACACCATGAAGACCAAGGAAATCTCCAAACAATTCAGGGACTAAGTTGTAGAGAAGTAGACGATGATCCCCTTGAGCACCATCAAATCCATTATCATCAAATGGAAAGAACATGGTACCACAACAAACTTGCTGAGGGAGACTCCCAAATGTATGGAGGAAGGTGCTCTGGTCAGATGAGACCAAAATTGTGCTATGTCTGGTGCAAAACCAACACATGCTGTGGGAATGTTTTACATCAGCAGCACTGGGAAACTGGTTTGAGTTAAAGGGAAGATGGATGGTGCTAAATACAGTAATATTCTTGAACAAAACCATACCGCTCAAGCAACACTTGAGTGATTTTGGGGAAACGTGTAATTGTATTGGAATGACCTAGCCAAAGCCCAGACCCTAATCCAATTGATAATCTGTAATCAGACTTGAAGATTGTTGTTCAACAGCAAAAAACATCTAACTTGAAGGAGCTGGAACAGTTTTGCAATGAGGAATGGGCAAAAATCTCAGTAACAAGATGTGACAAGGTCATAAAGGACTTATCCAAAGCGACTTGGAGCTGTAATTGTTGCAAATGGTGGCTCTACAAAGTATTGACTTTAGGGATTGAATAGTTATTCACAATGCAGTGTTCTGCTATTTTGTACTATTTTTTGTCTGCTTCACAACAAAAAGAATCCAGGTTGGGAGGTATCAAAATACGAGAGATGCCAAGGAGGTGAATACTTTTGCAAGGCTCTGTACATCAAATATAGGTGATAAGTAAGTTGTAGATGGCTTCCCCATGCTTGTCACCATTGTTGCTTTCTTTAGTACTTTCATGGGAGAAGCATTTTGTGCTTTTTCCAAACATCCAGTTGTGGGAAAAAAGACATCAAATCCACTTTTCCCAGATGTATATGTGATTCCTTGTGTATACTTTTTGTTTGGTGATGGGGTTTGGGGTTCCGAGAATCAGCTGCTCAGGAGAGCCAAAAAGTGTAATGTAAAAAAAGCCTAATCTGGCTTAATGTATAACATAGAAGCTCTAAATTTATATCTGCCATTAGTGGTCGTAAGTACTTTATGCACATTAAGTTACATTAGGCTTTATTTTTTTTTTCATTTTAAGCATGTTATTTAAACTATTCATTTCATTTGAGGTACTTCAGTAACCTGAATGGAATTAAAATGGAAATTAGGCTACATAGTAAACAGCAGTGCAGGTATTTAGTTTTCTTCTCATGTAAAAGCACCCAAACTTCCACATCTTCACACCCACAGATGATGTTCAGATTATTGCTGAAAAACTAAGGATTCTGTGGTGCCAGTTTCACATCAGAGTTCTCTGCCTGAAACCTATTTTTTCCTAGAAACAACCTGACCCAAGTTTTAAAACCCAACCTAAGTCCAAAAGAGGGTATATGAGTAGTTTCTGGTTCTTTTTTTTCATTTCAGCATCAGACAGTGTTAAGTAGCAATGTTTTTTTTTTCCCTCTTGTATTGTAATCTGGGTTGAACCCATTCTGCTGTGATTTAGGAAATAAAAATTCAGATTGTCGGCTTATGCTAAATGCTCACATGTAATCCAAAAAGCACAGATAAAAACATTGTCATTAATAAGGAGCACTGAAACATAAATGGCGTTTTCCACAGTCAATTTAGCTTTACATCACAATGCGCCTAAAAGCTGTCATGCAAGAAAACCTCTTCTTCTGCTTTTCTTCTCCTTTTGTGATCGGCTGAGCTAAGGCTGAGCTTGAAAGTCTTTTAAAGCTTGCTTGACTATGAATCGCATTATCCATTTCCAACTGCTATACTTTATGTTAGATCAGTTTTTGCCTTTTCTCCCTTTTTGCTTTGGCAAAAACCTGCTGCATAATGTACAGTGGACACAAAAAAAGTATATGTATAGTAATATATACAAAATAATCTAGTTTATGCTTAAAGCTTTTGGCTAGTTTATGCTTTTGGCTAGGTAATGCTTGTATCTCTTGTCTAGTTCATGTTGTTTAGTTTTTGCTCAATCCTGTTTAGGTTCTTGTTTCATGTAATTAGAATCTAGCATTAACATAGGTTTAATGTATTTAGTGATTAGCGTTTAGCTTAGTTAAAGTGTGTGTCTTGCCTTGTTTGAACCTGTCTTGCATCTAATCTATTGTTGTTATTATTAAATTAGTGGACACATCTCTGCATGTGTCTCCACTCCCTCTTGACTCATGTGCTCCCATGTTTGCGGAGGTACAAGATAAACCTCTTCTGGTCAGAGATCAAATTCAAACCCAGGTCTGTGGACACACAGTGACTGGAGGAGTGACTCAAATCCAGGTCTGGAGTAAAAATACATTGATTAAATTAAAAAACAATGTGTGGCTTGTTAATTTTCCCATTTCTTTTCATGCTGACATGATAAAGCTTTTAAACAGCTTTATGCAGCACTTAATAAGAATGACTTTTCTGTCAGTACAGAAGTTTAATTGCAAAAACTGAAACCCAAATGACAGTCTGCCTTTTGTACTTAGCTTTGTGTCCATTGGCTCTTAAGATGCACTCTGGTTTTTTGTTATGTTTTGCCTTATTTCATTAAATTGCTCTCTCTTCATGGGAACAAGAATTGGTTTATTTAGAGGAATGAATAAACCAAAGTAAAGTGATTCTTAAGATCATTCCCCATTCTGCTCATAGGCTTCTGTGAGTGGTCATTAAATTGCTTTTTACTTCAAAGCACTTAGAGCAAATCCATTTTGTACGTCGCTCAGAAGAAACTGCAGATTATTAAAATAATTTTCCTCTATTTTAATATATCTATATCTTTTTTTACTTTAACTTAGAAACCTGATAATATGTAGAGGTGGGGTAAACAGTTTACACATTGATTATGGGTTGGTTAAAAGTACACACATTTGTAATTATTACCACTTATTTAGATGGAGACTGCATGTAGGTCATGAAGAGAGGCATGTTTTATGTGGTGGCTTACAGGTCATGATTTTATAAGGTGTTAGCTAGGCTATCTGCACAATGATCTCTTGTTTATGTCATAGTTGCAGAAATAGATGATTTATTAAGTGTTGGTTCTTTACTTTTAATTTTGAATCATGTACTTTATTCCTTTCTTGGAAGTACTTGAAACACCTGAACTCATTCAATCAGAATGTACGTAAGTAAGTAAAGCACTTTCGAGTCCTGTACATCAATCAAACATTCATAAGACAACACAAATAAAATATGAAGCATAAATATAAAGCATGTGAGTAAATGACATGGATAAAAATAAACTAAACTGTAATAGTTAAAACTGCCCCCAAGTATTAAATTGCGAGCTTTTAAAAGTGTTTTAGGGAAGTTTTAAAAACATGTTAAGGTGGTGTTAGTGGGTGGGATATGTTTGACAGCAAGTAAATATTTTATCCTCTAAGTTGATGTGTTAAAAGTGGAAAAGTGAGCAAGCATCAGTATTTGTTTTAGTTTGACAAAGGCCAAATTTTGATGGATTGATGACTTGGTCATACTGGTCTGCAGTGGTCAGTATCTATTAGGAATGGTCCAAGGAGGGAACAGTGGTAAACTGGTGACAGGGTCATGGCTGGGCCAAGACTCATTTCTTTCTTGTGTGATGTCTGATCCAACATACAAGCTACTGTATTTGATGAAAACGTTAATGCTGGTTCTTATAGAGAGGTGTCAGTGCATTGCAGTTCCAGGGTTGTTCTGGCTAGTTATTTTAAATGGATTTCTTGTAAATACGACTAACAGAGTTCATGAAAGTTGAAAATATGTGTTTACAGAATAAGAACAGCTGTGAAAATCACTTCAACAGCTCTTACAAAAATATGTTTAATTGAGCTCAAAAAAAAAAACTCAGAGTTTTTTTTAATGAAAAAAGTCATTTATTTGATTAAGTATCGAATCCAGGTGTTATGCAATCGTGGTAAAGTCTATAGAACAAAAGGCCAGAGGTTGTTATGTGATTTGTCTGAGTAGGTAAACAGCAGATGGTGAGAAGAGCCTTTCCAGTGCTTCATGCTTTATGTATCTGCCCACCTGAACGACCCATGCTTGGGTGAGTTCGCTTTGCAGGGTTAAACATTGCATTCTGTTCTGCCTGAGTGCAAGGCCAATAGAGGCATAGGAAAATCAGCTTGTTTATCAGCATTGTGCTTGCCATTCCGCCTCCCCATCCTGCTTGACATTTTCAATGTACACCATCCATGACTGATTCTCTTGCAATCCAAATGAGTTCAACCTCAGTCTCAAATGAAGGTTCTGGTACTCTGTAATCTCCATATTTTTGCAATTACACATATAATCAGTTGTGTCGTGGCTTGATGAGGACAGAAGCATGGCAATGGGCTTTAAATGAGCAGGGTTACCTTGAGCATGAGTTTTTATCCTGTCGCACTGTCCACAGAGGCATGACAGTATCATTAAGTTCAGTACAGGCAGTGGGTGTGCCTTTTTAGTAAGGTGATTTGCCGTATTGTTTTTGCTCTGTGTTTTCATACTGAGGGATTGATGGACTTGACCTTTTTAAATGTTAATATAAAGCTTTATTTCTCTACTTTTTAAATACTTATCTACAAAACCATAGATGCACAACATATATAGGATGTCTGTCTGAAGACGTACTGAGCTTTCTACAATACTAGCCACACCCAGGCATGATTACTGCCAGACCTGTAGAATCAAGAAATCACTTTTATAGAACCTGTCTGACAACATGACATAGGCAAAAAGATCTCAAATAATAAGACATGCCCCATCTAAAGAAATTCAAGAACATATGAGAAACAAAGTCACTGACATCTCTCAGTCTGAAAAAGGTTACAAAGCTATTTCTACAGCTTTGAGACTCTAGCAAACCAGTGTGAGCTATTATCCACAAATGAAGAAAACATGGAACAGTGATGAACCTTCCCAGGAGGGGTTTGCCTACCAAAATTACTCCCAAGAGCTCATTGACCACTGATCCAAGAGGTCACAAAAGAACAACCAGAACAACATCTAAAGCACTTCAGGTCTCACTTTCTTCACTTAATGTTCATGATTCTATAATAATAAAGAGACTGGGCAAATATGGTATCCATGGGGGAGTTCCAAGAAAAACACTGCTGCCAAAAAAGAACACAAAGGCCTGTCTTACATTTGCCAAAAAATCCTTTTTATACAAACTTTTGTGAAAATATTCTGTAAACTGACGTAACAAAAGTTGTTTTTTGGACGGTGTGTGTCCTGTTACAACTGGTTAAACATGGTGGTTGTAGTGTGATGATCTGGGCCTGCTTTGCTGCTTTAAGTTCTAGATGACTATAATGATAGAACCATGAATTCTGCTCTCTACCAACAAGAATGTCCGACCATCAGTTTGTGACCTTAAACTCAAACATACTTCGGTTCTGCAGCAGTACAATGATCCAAAGCACAACAGCAAAGTTCAACCTCTGAATGGCTGAAAAAAAATGGAAGGTTTTGGAGTGGCCTAGTTACAGTCCGGAAACTGAATCCTATGGAGATGCAGTCGCACAGCCTTAAACTGGCCATTCATGTTTGAAAACCCCTAAAGATGTGAAAGACTCATTGCCAGTTATCACAAATGTTTTTCAGCCTTTAACAGTTTTGGATTTTATTTTAAATTAGGTTTAGGCTTGTAATCACTGTTCAAATATATTCCATAGGTTAAAAGGGGTTAACATCTGAGCAGGCCACTTTAGTACTAAACCAAATAGGTTAAACCATGATCAAAGTGTCAACAGGAGTACACATTGTAAAATGTTAAGCATGTAATATGAATGATATATAATTCAATTTCATTGCATTGCATTTGTAATACAATGTATGCTTGTTTTACGTAGCAGCAAAAAATAGCAGGATGCTTTTTCTGTGTCAACAGATCCATGCTTCAAACTGAACAAATCCTCACTTTAACACAAGAAAAACATAGTGTCCTTCACACCGTTGTTTAAAAATGAGAAATGATAATTGTGTATCAGAATATGTACAGTGTGTGGTTCAGTTCGTATAATTATCAGTAGCATTAATAAATTAGTAATACTGAACACATTTCATTCTGTTTTCACCCTTTCCATCTTTATACCTGTAGTTCTAAGTGAGTAAATAGGAGGGATGAATGAGTAACCATGTAAGCATGCTGAGGATTTGGGGGCCATTGATGGGGGGAAATGACACATAATTTGGGCTCTTAGACACCTTGCTAGTTGGTGATATGTGTTATATCCTATTATAGCTGTAGCTCAATACCATTTGGGGCCATAAATAATCCATTGGAAAATTACCCACCAGGACTGCAACACCGGTGTAAAAATAAAATTACAAATCCTCTTGTGGGTGAAAGTCTATGTGCTGAGTCCCCATGGGTTTGTGTATTTTTTATAAACTATTTGACATGAAGGCTATTTGATTGGAATGTTTTTAAAATGTGCACAACATATAAATGATTAAACCATTTGGCACCTGCTCTTTAACCATTTTTAGCTTTGAGTTCATTTTGGTAATACTACAAACATATTTATTTCTTTATATTGTGGTGACTGTTAGGCTAGCCAGTAAAGTAAGGCATGTGTAATCGAACATTAATATTTTTAATGTTAATTTTAAGCATTAATCCTCATATAGATGTGTTCAAATGACTTCATGTTTAAGAGAACTTGAAAAGTGGCCATTTACATGCCAAGTTTAGTCAAGGCAAATACTTGTTTTGCTTCTTAAAATATACATTTTTACAAAACAACTTTACAGAACATTAACCAAATTTAAAGACAGGCTAAAAATCCTTGTTGAGCAAGCCAAGAGAAACAGTGGCAAAGGGAAAAAATGCCAGAAGAAACCTTGAGAGAAATTTAAATTATTTAACAGCAAAAATAATTTAAACTGAAGCACATAACAATGCATTCAGTCTGTAATAAAGTCTGTAGTGAATTTTGGACATTTTCGGTGCAAACAAGCCAGGTCACATCTATCAGAGTCTTGACTTGGAGGCTTAACCCTATGTAAGTGACAATATTTTGTTTTTATGAATAATATGTGTGTTGCGTAACACTGTGAAAAGGCACGGATCTCTAGGGCTCATCTTCCCTAGAGAAAATCATACATCTAATTGGACAGATTTCCTGTCAGTTTGACAGGAAATAGACTTGCATGACAGAACCCTTCATGATCTCCTCAGAAAGGAAAAAGAAACCAAGAAGTACTACAGGAGTCTGACCTGTTCTAATGAGCCGTTCTGACTGGTTAGTATTGCACTCGGACAAATGAAAGTAGTGAAACACATTATATTTACTGCTTCTGTTTAAAATACTCATGTCTACATTGTTGTAATGGTAGAGTGAACACAATGAACAAGGTGGCCCCACAAATGCCTTGGGAATTTGAAGGCCCTGGTAATAAATGGAATTCTTCCAACCGATGTGAGACATTTCTAGCCTCATGGCAAGATCTTATTCCTGTAGGATCACAGGAAAGGTGATCAACATGTACACATGGATGGACTCATATTGACAGGGCCCAGAGAATGCCAGAAACATTCCCCAGACCATAACGTGGCCTCGGCTGTTAAAAGTAGGTTTGGTGGCCATATTAATATGACTCAACAGATTAGATACCAAACTGAGCAGCATGCTATATTCGTGTAAGTAACCAGCCTGTTCTTATCTTAAAACTTTACAAAATTTATTTTTGGAATAAGTGACCATGTGTCATGTGTTGAGATACTCTAACGGGGATGAAGCAGTTACTCATGATGAGTGAATAATTAGGCATATGACACAGTTAGTGCTGGTCTGTGCTGCACAGCTCGTTGTGACAGACAGTTTAATAATCACTTAGTCTGTTTATTACTTACAGCACATTCTACATTTCACCAAACTTGGCTTTCCATTTTTTAAATATTATTAAAACAGAATTTTTGCCCAGTATTGTTGTCAATATATTACTTCTTTGAGGTAGATTACATTGATTTCTATGTTTACTTAAAAGCTCAATAAGAATTCTTTTCTTTTTCCCCCATTTTAAAGTTATAAATGGATAGAGAATGGACATAAATTCATCTTTCAACCGAGACCTGGGGACAAAGTTGAACATAATATTTGCAGTGCTGGCAAATTGCTCCCACTATTCCTTCCAATAAATCTTTGAAAGCAGAGACATTTTTCCTCTGCTACAAATGATCCGAGGAAACGTCAGAATTAATCACTCTTCCCCCTGCAATAAGCCCTCTTAACCTTAAAGATAGAACAGTAGCACGTGTGGTGCAGGCTGAGTGAAGATTCTGGATGAACTGTAAAAACATGGGTGATTTTATTCTACTACTAAACATTAACAACATTATCTTGTAAACTTGTATTGTTTGGCCGAATGTATATAACCCCTAATGTGTGTTCAAGTGTTTGTAAGCATGACAGCCCTCCTGATTATTTGGTTTAGGTGTTAAGCAACTTCTATGGATGAAGTCAATGACTTAAAACAAAACCTCCCCAATATTCTAGGATTAGTTTTGATATAGATGTAACTGGTGGGTAGCAAGGTAGATAAGTGAGTAACACTGACCCTGACTGGGTAAGTAACTGACTGATTTCTACTGGGTAATAAGGGCTTTGTTATAAGACCAAAAGCTGATGCTCAACATGGTTTAATGAGTTTGATCTCAACTTGATTTATCTCTTTCAGAATAAATTAAAATATCAGTTTAATTCATGTAAACTGTTCAATATGTTTAATGTGTATATAAGTATGTATTGATGACAGTTTGGGCATTTTTGTTGTCATGGCCACCTATATGTCTGTAAAATAGTTTAATCTTTTCATGTGTTAGATTATCATGCAGTGTTTGATACGATTTCTGCAGGATACTTTGATGTCCGGCCAATACTTTGATGTGCTTTTCTAATTTCCCTCTAAGATGGAAAAGGAGTCTGATGGCCCAGCTAGAGTCTTTGCAGTACATTTGTGTCAATGGGCAGTTGTATGGATAACGTTGGTGGACTGGCTATGAATTAATTCTAATCTTACAAGAAGTTTGGGATATTTGGCTTTAGAATAAAATTTCAGGATGAACTTCAATTCACTCTAACCTTTACAACATTCCACAATCTAAAATAGAATTCAAACAGACGAAAAAATATTTATCATTGCAAAGAATATTTTAGTTTGGAAAAGGTTACAAAGCCATTTCTAAGGCTTGGGAACTACAGTGCAAGCTATTATTCACAAATGCAGAAAACATGGAACAGTGGTAACCCTTCCCAGGGTTGGCTGGCCAACCAAAACTTTTTCATAAAGGTCATAAATGAACCCAGAACAACATCTAAAGCACTGCAGGTCTCTCTTGTATTGGGTCAGTGTTTATGATTCTTCAATGAGAAAAAGACTGGGCACAATGGTATCCATTGGAGAGTTCCAAGACAAAAACCACTGCTTACCAAATTATCAAAAAGGCCTATCTTACATTTGCCAAAATAACCCCCAAAACTTTTGGAAAAATATTCTATGGACTAATAAAACAAAAGTTTTTGGAAGGTGTGCATCCTGTTACATATTGCATAAAACTAACACAGTATTTCAGAAAAAGATCATCATACCGGCAGTCACACATGGAGGTGGTAGTGTAATGGTCTGGGGCTGCTTTGCTGCTTCAGGACCTGGATGAGTTGCTGTTTTTGATGGGACCAAAAATCTTGAAGGAAAATGTCCAGCATCAGTTTGTGACCTTACACTAACAAAATCTAAAAAAGTCAACCTCTGAATTAAATATAGAAAAATAAATCATATTTTGGAGTGGCATAGTCTAAGTCTGAATCCAATTGAAATGCTGTGTCATGACAAACAGGCCCTTCATGCTCAAAAACCCTCCACTGTGGGTAAAATAAAACAATTCTGCTATGATGAGTGGGCCAAGGTGAAAGACATTAAAGACTTATTGCCAGTTATGGCAAACACTTGATTGCGGTTGTTGCTGCCAAGGGTAGGTTTCTACCCAAGGTTATAAGGTTTAGGGGGCAATTACCTTTTCACATATGGTCAGGTTGGTTTTGATAGCTTTCTTTTCCTTGTAATAAATTGAATATTCAAAAAACTGTATGTATGTATGTATGTACGTATATGTAATTAAATCCTAATTTTTAATTCTGTTTTTTTCTGTATGTTTGCAGGGATTTAATGCCATCGACACTGGAAGGACAGATCACAATGGAGAAAACGCCTAGCTATTTTGTGACAAACAGTGCACCAAAGCGCATCCACTCAATGGCAAAGGATATAAAACTAATCATAGTAGTGCGCAATCCTGTAACACGAGCCATCTCGGACTACACCCAAACACTGTCCAAACGTCCTGAGATCTCCACATTTGAGGTTCTTGCCTTCAAAAACCGGACACTAGGGCTGATTGATGCGTCATGGAGTGCATTACGTATTGGAATATATGCACTTCACCTGGAGAACTGGCTCCAGTATTTCCCCCTCTCTCAAATGCACTTTGTGAGTGGCGAGCGACTCATCACAGACCCAGCCGGTGAAATGGCCAAGGTGCAGGACTTCCTGGGTCTTAAACGCATTGTCACTGACAAGCACTTCTACTTTAACAAGACCAAGGGTTTTCCTTGCCTAAAGAAGCCTGAAGACAGCAGCACTCCGCGATGCCTTGGCAAGTCCAAGGGTAGGACACACCCTAAAATAGAGATAGACGTCATCCACAGACTGCACAAGTTCTATAAGCCCTTTAACAATATGTTTTACCAAATGACAGGGCAGAATTTTCTGTGGGAAATGGAGGATCCAGCCAACTATCCAGGCCCGCGGGACTAAGACACTGAAAAATCACTATTCCACCAGCTTTTTCTCCCTAAGAATGCCAACTTCCTGTATTGCCACTAAACAGTGTTTCAGCACAAACAGTCTATAATAGCTATCTTTGCAAATATGTCTATATTTGGAGCAAGCGTTTTTTGCTCATTAATTCATCCTGCAAAGGGAAATGGTGTTCATAATGGCAACCTGTTGTATATATTATACAGTACATAAATATATTTATATTTGTGAAAAAAAAAGATTTTATTCATTTTGTTTTGGAACATAAATTTGCTCAGAACTCATGTCAGCTATGATGATGCATGCAATGAGTTAAGTGTCCTTACCCTCTCAGCCATACAGACTTTATTTCTCTCTATTTATTTTCTTGATTAACTCATTAAAATTAATATAATACCCTTACAGATATTGCTGTGGGGTCTCCATGCAAATTCCTAATGCTTTTCAAAAATATACATGAGGACATATTGGTATTTTATTTTTTCAAATGCACTTATTTTTACCAATCAGGCATAACATTATGACCATATTCTGAATATTGTATCCCCCGCACCTTTGTGCTGCCAAACAGCCCTGAAACTGTGATGCACTGTGTTTTCTGATACCTTTGTATGAGAACCATGTTTTCAGCAATTCAAGCTACACTCACTTGTCTGTTGGATCACTCCACAACGAGCATCAATCAGTCCTGGTCACCCATGACCCGGTTGCTGGTTTACCAGTTTCTTTCTTGAACCACTTTTAATGCATATTGAGCACTGTAGACCAGATATACCTGACAAAGTGGCTCAAAATGTCATGTCTGTGCATTTTTTTCCCTGCTTTGAACACACAAACAGGCTAAAATGTTCACTTGTTGTGTATTGTATACCATCCACGAACAGGTGTTCAGATGTGATAATCAGTGTTATTCACTTCACCTGTCAGTGGTCATAATGTTATGCATAATTGTTGTTTACCCCGATGGAAAACATGCACCATTGCAAAATAAAAGACCCCATAACTTGTTTAAAAATATTATCTAAGACAGCTCAGTGATTAAGGTTCTGGGAATGTTGAGGATTTAAATCATGGCTTCACCAAGCTGCCACTCTTGAGCCCCTAAACCCTCAGCTGCTTATTTCCATTTTTATGTCACGTTCCATAAATAAAAGCTTTCACCAAATTAATACATGTAATGTCAATGTTCATCATGCGTCAACCAATCAGAAATGGTTTAAATGGAGATCACAGTTACTGACACGGAAGTGATCCAGAGCTATACAATGTATTGCTTAAATACAAAAATAACAAATACATAGAACAAATAAATCAGGTGAGCATTAGCTTGGCATCCAGACAGCACAGGCAGCACAGCAAAAGCTACTCTGTGACTGTTCTGGTGGCATAAATATTACCCACATGGGGAAAAAAAGCATTGATCTTCACATTTGCTATCAATGTGTTTTTTTCAAGGTTGTATTCATGTAAACATTTTAATACTGTCATCAGCTTGTGATTTCAATAAGGTTCACACACACACACACACACACACACACACACACACACATCACAACATTTTGGAATTAGTTAAAAATCACATTATTACCACTAAATTCAATAAAACATTTTGCTTATGGAATACGAGTATCAGGGTTTATCATTGCACAGTAAAGCATATAAAGTAAAAAAAAATCTGGCTTTGTTTGTTTGTTTATTACTATTTTCATGTCATAACTTTTATTCCCATTCATAACAGGACAGACATCTACGGGATAGACAAAAGTCATCAGTTTTAGTTCAAAGTCAAACACAGTGATGGGCAATTTTGTACCTTCAATTCACCTATGGGCTATGGAAGGAAACCACAGCTCTAAAACATCCAGCTCCAACCATTCCACATAAAATAAAACCAGATAAAATAAAACCTGGAATAAAACCAGAATCATCTTGCTGTGAGGCACTGAACAATAATGCTGCCCTGAACAGCATTGGATGTTTCTGCACCAACCGAATTTTAAACATCGCTGGATGTGGGGGCACCAAATATTATTTACAACATAGTCACTGCTCTGCTGTGAGCTTGTGTAAACTGGTTGCTAAAAATTGTGGGTTATAGTGTGTGTGTGTGTGTTTACAACAGAAAGGTGACCTGTCCTATTTTTCTGCCTTGTGTTCCTGGGTGGTACCAGAACCACCATGACCCTGCACCCGATGAAGTGGTTAGTGACACTGAATAACAAAACTATGGAATTTTGAGTAAGAATACCACATTTTGTTTTGCTCCTGTTCAACTTGAAATTTTAGTATTAGTCCAGGTGTCTCAGCCACACCCATCCTTAACAAGTTTATACAATCACTCCTTTTGTATCCAACTTGGGTGACCTGGGAGGTGCTACAGCCTATCCCAGTTTTTCAATGGGCACTAGCCACACAGACCACCCCAAATGAGGCTCCAGTCCATAACAAATGTGGAAAACCAAGCAAAGATTTAAGTAAAAAAAGAGTCAACAGGAAAGACAACTGGATTGTGTGTGGTAATTATTTCTTTGACAATAATGGTCAGTTCATATATCATCTTTTTTTCCAGTCTAATCAGAAGAAAATAGGATGTAAGTGAAAACTAATCACAACCTGCCTGAATCCAAGCTCCTCTTTGCCAAAAAAAACACTTTGCAAGTTCAATTCAATGAGAATATTAAGTTGACAGTCCAAATGCATCTAAAACCATACTCTGTTCATTAAATAGTTAATTTCTTGTCCCAAGTATTGGAATATGTTATCCAGTCAAAGATGTTTTGTGGCAGTAAAGTGGTTTTAGGATGGAGGACAAAAAATTATGGTGGAATTTTCCCTCCACATTTTAACACAATTTGTGCAGTGAAACAGACAAAAACACACAGTGAACACTAGGGGGGCAGTGAACACACATGCCCACAGCAGTGGGCAGCCCAAGTCATTGTGCCCAGGGAGCAGTTAGGGGTTGGGTACCTTGCTCAAGGCACATCAGTCGCTCTAGGAATCAAACCGGCAACCTTATGATCACAAGCCCAGGTATAACCACCAAGCAGCGGCTCCCCCTCATGTTAAATATCTGCAAAGATAACTTATTGCAAGGATGGCAGCACACCGTTAATCAGTTTGATGTACAGGTATGCATGTTTCTTTATCCCATTCACATAAGTGCAAATTGAGAAATTGGCATTGTCTTTCAGATAGCAAAATGATTACATCCTTTTCATATGTATTGCAGAAATATGGTTTTGAATTTGTCACAGTGCTTGAGTAACCAGTCCATTGGATTTAAATGACAGAAATGTAGTGAGAATTTTCGCACAGCCTGGTGTCTGCATACTAGTTTTTACCAAGAAAATCAAAGATGAACTGAAGGGGGGTGGGGGTAGCATTGTATTTTAAGCCTTTGCATGATATAAACAACTCTGAAACATCCAACTTATTTATCAACCTCTCTCTTTCAATGCTCCAAATAGAAATATATTATTTGACCCCACCCTAGTGATGACCCACTCTAAACAAAATATGTATGAAATACATTAAAGATATACATATAAATAAATAAAATAAATATAATACAACATTTTCCTGTTGCTAATTTAGAATGCTACTTGATTTTGCGTGAAGATGAAATAAAACATTTTACACTAATTTCATGCAAACATCTATATATTTTTTTCTCCTAAATAGTATTGCTGTTTGTTTTTACAGCCACGACCATTCTGAATATAATAAGGTATAAATACATAATAAGGTAGGTAATCGTGTAAATGATATATAAAAATATAAATATAAAGCCATAAATAAAATAATAGCCATGTTCTTGTTGTTTACTGGAATTTTAACTTTATATTTAACACTCTTGGGTACATTCATGACAGTAAACGGTTACTTATTACATAGTATTGCAAGTGTGAAGCCTCCAGTGTTTTGGAGATCTAAGTGATGAGTCGAATATTGGTGATAATACTTTCAGTGTAAAACAGACCAATATCCAAAAGTTCATGTGGGGTGTAGTAACTTAAAGTAAAGCTATTCTGTGTCAATTGACTTTGGACTTTGGTGGGTGTTGACCCGTGAGGGGTAGTGCCAGGGTGCTTTTATTTAAAAAAAATATGCAAATTTCCCCAGTATGATTGTTTGCAGGAGAGAAATCAAAATGGCTTAATTTAGCATATAATTCCTGATCTTATAACTGACTGACAGAAAACAGAAGGATGCTTGAAATGTTTAAATGACCCAATGTAGAGACCCAATGTGAAATACAAAAGCAGCCAAAAAGTGAGTTTTGCATACATTGGACAGTGCAGGTTCTCCTTCTTAGAAAAATGAGAAAGGTCTGTACTTTTCATCATAGGTATACTTCAACTAGTATACCTCAAATTTTAAAAAATACTTTATAACATAACTTTTGTTGGCAATGACAGAAGTCCAACCTTTTCTGTAAGTCTTCTCAGAGTTTGCACACACTACAGCTCATATTTATGCCCATTGCTCTATGCAGATCTCCTTTCGAGCAGTGATGTTTTGGGGGCTGTCACTGGGCAACAAGTACTTTCAACTCCCTTCACAAATTTTCTGTTGGGTTGAGGTCTGGAAACTGGCTTGGCCACTCCAGGACTTTGAAATGCTTTTTTACGCTACGTGCGGTGTGTTTGGGATCATTGTCATGTTGGAAGACCCAGCCACATTCCATCTTCAATGCACTCACTGATGGAATGAGGTTGTGGCTTCAAATCTCATGATAAATGTCCCACTTCATTGTTACCTCAACACAGATCAGTCATCCTGTCCCCTTTGCAGACAAACAGCCCCCAAGCATGTTTCCACCAACATGCTTGACAGTAGGTATAGTGTTCTTGGGATGCAACTCAGCATTCTGAAATCTTGCCTGTTTGTGGGTGACCAAGTACTTATTTAAAAAAATCTTACAATGTTCATTTTCCAAGTTTTGTCTCATAGTTGAAGTGTGCATATGATGACAATTACAGATGTCTCTCATCTTACACAACCAGTGTGTTACTAAATAATGTTTGCCCCACTGTAATATGTCCTCTTTAATACACACGTTTACATTGAACAAAATGGCATAATATGCTTGGAAATGTTAATATTTCCAATTTACCTCGCCAGCATGTTTTTGGACTGTGGGAGGAAACCGAAGCACTTAGCATAAAGCCACACAGACATGGGGAGAACATGCAGATTAAAGACAATGCTTCAATTCAAATATAACCAGTGTCATTAACATATTCCAGTGCTGTAGTTGATGTAGTTGAAATATTAATTAAATCATCAATTCAGAATTACCTGTTAAGGTCTTAGTAAGTACTGATTTATTCTGGGTACAAACTCAAGTGAAAAGTTATAAC
>JAYDZF010000013.1:10199597-10219031 GCA_034509105.1 Microcambeva barbata
TCAGTGCATTTCCCCATACGGTGTCGTATGCCTATTTATTCCCTATAAGGTGTCTTATGCCTCCATGCTCTAAGTTATCATGCTCCAGACCGACAAGCCCAATTGTCTTCTGGACTTATGCACATACTGTCTTCTGGTCATATTTTGCACCTCAGTTAAGCATTATCTAACTGTTAGTTACATCATTGTAAAATATTTTAATGTGTTATTTTAAATAATATCTATGAATTCTTCCACATTTACATAAGTTCATTAAAACAGATCATTATATTAGATGAGATTCAACTTGATTTCAATTGTGCATATAAATAAATAAATAAATAAATAATTGCTTTTTGCTCACCTACGGATTGAATCCAGAACCTTCTTGTTAACATTTGTTAGTAAATATTTTTGCCTTTATTTCAATTTTAAATTCATACATATTGTGAAGGTTGAGCTAAATTAGACAAGGTGGGTGGACACACAGAGATATGTTTTAACTTATAATATTAATATTAACAAAGTCACAAGAAAGGTGTCAAGAAAGACACAAGACAACACCAAACCGGAGTCCAGATGCACAGAAACAACCTTGACCACCCCACCTGGGGATCAAACCCAGGTCCTTCATGCTGTGTTACCCATTTTGTTACTGTGCGGCCTCTGAATGAACATAGTTCATCCATTAACTCAAGATAATGGCATAGTGTTTCAGTCATAGCATATGGTAGTTATGATATATCTCAAACATCAATAAATAAAATAAATACTACAATCTAAACTGAGGAAACAAAAGAAAAATACATTTGTGTTTCCTTTTTTCAAATGTTTTAGCAGGGCTGGCCAGTGTTTTGTTATTGCATCCGTGTGCTGGGTGTGATAACAGGACTTCACCGGAAAACAGCAGTCCATCAAAAATGTATCTTGTCAGTTCCCTATGTGTTTCCATATCAGACTAAAAGTGAGCTATGCTTCTTTGTATGCAGGTGCTGAATAGGATTAGACTTCCACAGGTTGCCGTCTGTGCTCTCTCTCTCTCGCCACTACCCGCTGTCAGGGCCAGGGGATGTGAGAAGCACAGAGTTGCCATGGTTTCAGGATCTGCTCTGCCTGCTCTCTTGCCTGACCAATGCGCTACTTCAGCTAAGAGTGTACCGCCTGTACACACAAACACTTGCATTAGATGACCAAAAGTATTTACACATCTTATGCCAAATCCATCAGCATTGCCCCACACTCATGAGCAGCATTCACTTTTATGGGAAGGTATTTCACAGTACTTTGGAGTGTGTGTGTAGAAACTGGAAAAAATGAGAGAGCATTGTTGAGGTCTGGCACTGATGATGGATGAGAAGTACTTGCTTGCAATATATATTACAATTCATTTTTAGTAGGGTTTAGGTCATGGCTTTCAAATAATGCTTAAATGGTATTGAGGGAGCTATCTGTGCCGAAAGGTTTTGTTACTGCACTACATCACTACAAAATTTTTTGCCCAGTTCACACTACATGTTTTTGCCCTCATTTTTGCTCACCGACAGGTCGCTGCTAAATGTTCCACCTCTGGGGCAACTTGCCATTCACTCATGGATCAAAGCTCTGCCCTCAATCAACCATTTTGATTCTGTTTGTTTTTCTTCATAACTTGATGTTCTTTAGAGAACCTGCTCAAGCTTTTACCAGTGTTTGAGAACCAGAACATGATGGCAGAGCATGTATAATCTGCAAGCATTAGTTCTGTCTTTACAGATGTTTGTTTTAATGCAAGAAGCAACTATTGGTGATTAGAAGATCTAGATATGTTTATCAGCATTTTTGCTTTATTTAATTCACTGATGTCAGAAGCATTTTAAGCTTCACTCTTACCATGACCCTTAGATAAAATAGATCATTTGCTCAGAGCTCAGTTTGAGTGGTGAAACATCCATTTGTGTCAAATCATCATCAAACCTCATCTAATACACACAGATCTATCTGTTTATCTGGATTTACTTCACATGTGTTTATGCAGTTTGTGGTTCTGAAATGACTGCTCTGAAAAGCCGAAACTTCTTGTTGTTTTAGAAAAACAAGCCACTTTAGGCTTTATGTTTCACACTAAGCAATGCTCACTCTGTCCGGGTCACTTTTACTACGTCATATGACAGATGTCTCTTTGAAAATGTCAGCAGCAAAATGGATCAAAATTGAATCAGGTGAACTTTAAATGATAACAGTGCAGCGCAACCTGTATAGATAACAACACAGCAGCAGTTTGTAGCTTCCCTAGTAAAAGGACACAGGTCTCGATTCACACTGAAAAACTTTGTGGTGCCAGATTACCCCGCTAGTTTGCTTTCTGGAACCTCTTTTTTGTAGATACATGCTGAACATGCGAACCAAAACCGGCTACGTTCTGTGGAAAAAGGTCAAAGTTAAAATCCTATGTTAACCTACACTCAATAAGAATGCTAGATACTGGGTGAGGAGAAACAATATAGCTTGTATCAGAAGCACACCTTTTACAGTACTTGACCTCATCATGTACTCCAAAATAAAATCCAAAATCAGATAAAACAAGCCAAACCTTATTTACAAATTTATACTCAAACAAAGCAAAAGCAATGGCCCATTAAAGTGATCACAACATTGTAACAAGTTTAGTGTGTTTTATATATTAATATATATGAACTACACAAAATAGTATAGCATTATGGAGTCATGATAGCATTTGTTCGTGGTGGTGGTTAATAACTTAAAGGTGGAGAAATTAGTGACACAAACAGGAAATACTTTGTAGGCTAAACCGTCTCATTTTGGTTCGGCCTGTGTGGCCTACACAGCCTTTGAAGGAGAAGGAGGCAGCCTCTGAAATGGGACACACCCTATTTCTTTTTTTTTGTTAGTTTGTTTGTTTTTTGTATGTAACCTGTTGCTGTTTTATTCTGCAAATTTTGGGATTCAACAGTGAGGTTCACAGACAGAGTGCATGTACTTTACAGGCCTTTCTGCAGTCTAGTCAGTATCTTATGAAAAATGTACACAGCTGTATGAATAAGAGAATAAGACAATTGTAACCACAGACAGTTGAGCAGCTTGTATCGAGTCACATACCAATAGGAATTGAGAGAGAGGTTGTGTTTACGAAATGGCAATAGCAGGGTTCTAAGATATAATTAATAATAAAAAAAAACTTAATAAAGTCTCAATTATAGGAAATGTGATTGAATAGAGTGCTCAACATTCTCTGTCCCAACCTTTTGGAGTTTATTGTAATCTTCCTGACTACACAGGAAGATAACAGATATTGTGTATTTCCAGATGGACATATAATTACTATATAGTCTGTATAACTGCTGTAGAGTTTCAGTCAATGTTGTTCTTAGTCATTCTACTTTTGTGCTACTCTGAATGCTACACTTACTGCCAACAGTTGTTTACCAACATCTCCTATGGCAACTCTTGTGCTACCAGTAGTGCTAATGCTGGTGCAAGGTCCTACTGACGTTCTTTACCCCTGCATTATTGTCTAATATGTATGGCCTTATTTTTGTTGATGTTGTCTGTGTTTTTTTCCCTGCTGATGGATCTTGGTGTAGAACACAATAAAATGTTTTACCACTTTGACTAGTATCATAATAACTGTCAAGATGCTATTTTTGCATCCACATGGTGCTTTTAATTTGCCCACTACCACTTCACATTTCAAATTCTCTCCTACCAAAAAGACACTTCAATTATATTCAATCATTTTAAGTACCCAACAATGTAATACAAAATGAAAAAAAAAAATGCTTTTCTTCCTGAAGTACAGTAAAATATTTGGCTTCAAAATAATGTCAATTGTAACAACAAAACAATTGTCATTATCATTTTAGCCATTAGGAACGCATCTGTTCAATTATTTAAAATTGTCTTTCAATTTCTTTTTGTTATGACTGTTTTGTTCACTGACAAGCATTTTATTTGATGGTGACATGCTTGAAAGTAAAGATTTAACAGCAGTAATTATACAATGAAATCAGTTCTATACTTTAAAAAAAATAAAAAAATCAAACAGACAACTGTTTTCTTTCCTCAAAATTTAAATTCTGAACATCACAGCCTGTATTTCATTCATATTCACCAAACTCTATATTTTAATATTGAAGCAATTTAGGTTTCCTCCCCTCTGAACACTTAACTCTAAATTATTATCAAGAATATGGATAAGATCGTTCATATGTTTGAGAATAAGGATAGCAGTGGCCTGAGTACATACTTTTAACAATCTAGGGTACTAGGCATCATATTAAGTGATGATCAAAATAAAGCTAGCATTTAAGGTCTAAAACTCCTTTACCTTACTATTATTGGGTCAGACTCTTGGGTTGTCTACTTTTTTGGGTTATCTCTAACATTAATCCTAGCTTCACTCCTAAACCAACTCCTAACCCTAGCTCTAACCCTAGCCCCTAACTTAGCCGTAGCTAAAACCTTTGTTTCAGTCCTAAACCTACCCTCTAGCCTAACCTTAGCGCAAACTGTTACCCTAGCCCCAACACCAACCCTAGCTGAAATCCTTACTCTAGCCCCTTACTTTCCCACCAGGCTAGAAATATTGAACAACCCAAATATCCACAGTATCTTAGTTGATTAGATGACCTGTGAATTCTAAGTAACATTTTAAGAACACTCTATTTACCACTGACTCATTTAGTGTAGCTCAGACTCACTGAGTTAATATCCCCAATTTGAACTCATGCATGCATATTGAACTCAGTCCACACACATCTTTTACTTACTTACGTTCACCACCTGCTGATTGGATAAATGCAGTGGGAGAGAGGGCAAGTAATTTGCCAGTGGATAATGTAGGTGCAATCTGCCTAAGCCTCATCTCAAACAAAACAGCTGACTCAAAAAAACCTACTGTGTATGAAGCTAAATATTTTCCAAATTTACAGGGGTTGTGGTATGAACATTTTATTAAGAGTTATTATGAGCTCTTTTTGAACAGCAGGAATATCTAGACCAAAGGGCATTGAACTCTTAAACACTGAGCAAATTATTATCTTTATTAGTCTTCTAATTAGTCTCTCATTTGGTTATTTTAGCTTGTGATGTGCTGCCTTGTGGTAAGACAGTACCTCCTCAAAATCAGGCATGTACACCCAGAAGTCCACAACCCTGTTCATTGGAACACACACAAGCACATGCGCCAACAAACACTTAGACAGGACAGGTGTAATAAAGTTTGAAGGGCAGCTTACGGGCAGTGAATGCTCCATCGTTCTTACCTTCAGGAGCTAGCATTACATGCCGAAAGTCAATCCTTTTTAGCTGAACTAACAATCCAGTATTATCGATACAGGGATAATGAGCCCACAAGGGATATGAGTCCACTTTAGTAAAAGCATTCATTTGTTGCCATTTGACTTTAAGACCAGGGCGGCTTACGGGCCATTTAACTTCGGCCAATTCTTGGATCTTTAATTTTGCAATCTCTATTTTTACCAATAAGAACAGGCATGTCTGTGACCCTGTATTGATAGCGTACTAAGTCCGGTTTCTATGGTAATCCTTAACAGCTCCTCTGCGACAACTCTTCCTTGTGTGCCTTGCTGTGTTCCCACACAAAAACTTGCTGTCGTTGCTATGCTCTGCCCCTGTTTTCAAGGTCACCTTGAAGTATGTGATCTTGTTCTGGTGGTAAATCTGGTTGATAAGAAATCAAGGCCTTGTATGTGCTCATCATTAATGGATGTATATCAGAGCTCATTATTGCAACCCCCTGTTTCCATTTTAAATCAGTGTTTTCTGAACAAATCCATCAATTTCAGGCCTTGTGGTCACCCCTTACCGTGCATCAGCAGGTCTCCTGGTAAAGGTAGTGTCCTTTAGCCTGTGTCCACAATGATTTTCGACTGCCAGCCATCAGCCGGACACCAGTCACAGGCCTTTCTGCCATCCCATTTATATTACATGTACTTAGGGTTAAGGGCATAAACAAATGCACCCAGCACTACAGCCTGCACTAGAAAACTAGGCGCAGTTGTTGTGTTCATCTGTCTTTTATTGATAGACAATGGCATTCTTCTGCAATCCAGCCGGACAATTTCTGTCATTAACACTTTTTATTATTACTTCCTCACATATTTCTGCATTTAGTAAAATCTACATATGGCAAGTATTTAATAACTACCCTGGGAAGACCCCCTCAGCTACTCAAGCAAGCATAACTGCATCCTGAATATCCTAGTCCAGCCTCTTCTCTACTGTTAACATCTATAGTATAGCAAGCTAGCTTTACGGATTCTTCACGCAATTAAGACAGAACTCTTCATAGCATGATGATGTCACCACTACATTTCATTGTCAATTCAGTTTAGTTCATTTTCTTCACCCAATTATCCTTATCAGGGGCGGGTAGGGGACACAGGGCACACGGTAACACACTGGACGGGGTGTCAGTCCACTTTTTTACTTTCTGTAAAAAATCAGCTTTGTGATCATAGCATTTTAATGGCATCAGCAAAAATGGTAAGTATGTTGCCACTGATGCACCTTTGCTTTCACATCATCATCGCATGAAAATCTTTTCCCCCTTAAAGCCTGTTTAAGCATCCAAAAAGGTTGACATCAGATATGTGCTTAATTCAAACTATAGGTTTTTTCAGACCTCAGAAGTACTTCTTCTGCTCTTTTTTTAATTGACTGTGAAAACCCCTGGCCATTTTGTAGGCCTTTAAGATGCATGTTTGTTTCATTACATTTGTACCTAATAAAAATATGGACTTCATCTGGATGTAAAAAAAAACATCAGAGACTCGGTCTGTTTCTGCCGTTATCTGCCCCATCTTTTTAGATGGCATCAGAGCAGCATTGGGATTTATGAAGTAGGGCAATGCAGCTTGACAGAGACATTTTTGAAGGCTGAGTAAACAACAAACGTGTTTTTAGATCTGAAGTGGATTATCGACATGCAGGAAGACAATAAGTTGTCTTCCGGGGTAGTGCATCGAGGTTCGTTCAACCAAATGTCTGAACACCAAACATGCTCATGGAAGGACTGCACTACATACGGTTTTCACAGGGGGTTCATCATCATGTCTTTTTTTTTTTCTTCAAAAGAAAACTAGATCATAATGAACTTTCATGATTTTAAAATTTTACATCAGAATTTACTCCAGTGGTTAATTCTTGAAATAGTTTATTATTGTTATGTGTGGTCCTTCAGACCATAAAAAGAAACAAAAGGGTGAGACGCGTATGCAGAATCAGGACAAACAAACAAAACAACAGAAATAAATAACACAAAAAACTGTACGAAATGAAAATAAGACGAGCGATGTCCCGATAGCTGGCGGCGGCGGCTCTGGCTCCACTCAAACGCAGCCGGGGGAACATAGACCCATCACGGCCTATAGAGGGAGCCAGAACCACAGAGGGAAGACTGGCTCGTACGATTAGTCGTTTTAAAGGTCCAGGCACCCGCTGGAAGCGGTGCGATGAACGGCGCAGCCTTCTGTGCGGTCCTCGGACGGCGGCTGCCGGCCAGTGTCTGTCCCTAACCTCCAGGGGTGCCGTGTAACCTCCGACCTTGCGATCGTACGCTCCCGAGCTCCATTGGGCCCGGGGGATACCAGTCTATCCCTAATCAGCACAGTGACCAGGACACCCGCACGATGGTAGCATGTGTGCGCTCGGTGTGCGTAGTTCAATGTGGCGGCGCCGAACTGAGTGCTGCACCCGGCTTTATAGGGGAACGCCAGGTGCACCCACTCAGCCCAATTAAGGCTGCACGCCACATAAGCCCTTCAGGGGAGGTGATCTGTAACGCCAACCACGCCGGAAGCCGAACTGAGGTTCGACGGCGTGGTCGGTACCGTTACAATTATTAATTAAGTTTTGCTTTGACTTAAAGTTATTGTGTTGTTGTGTTGTTTGGGATTCTGTGACTTTAACAGTCTTTAATTGGCATTGACTTAGAAATCGTTTGTCACACAAAGCGATTTTTTGCTGAATTAACTTTACACAATGAAAATTGATTTTAAAAACAAAGACGAATGATGGAGCACTTACAGAACCTACTACTTTTTCTCCACAGTTTTCCTCAAAAGTGATTGTTGTTGGCCTCTTGTTTATATTTATATAAAAGTTTGAGTTGTACATGTACTTTAGGGTAACTTAAGGAACCTAACAAAAGGCTGTAAAATGTGGCTTAAACTGCTAGAAGAATTGCCTTCTTGTGTCATCAGCAGTCCTGGTGGAGTTACATACACTCAGCACTCACCAGAGTAATAGAACTTTTCAATTTTCACTGTTGCACACACAGAGGTGTCAGACTGTACAGTTTTTCAGCAAAAGTAAATTGTCTTTAAAGGAAGAAACCCCCTGATAATTTCCATTCCTGCATTCTGATGGCGCCTGTTATTTTCAGGCATGAAAGATTCTTAGTATCACACCACACTTATTCTTTTCTTTCTTATCTGTCTGCATGTCTCCAACAAAAATAGCTTCCATTGACCCCATTAAATTAGTCTAGCTTTAAATTTAGTGTTTTTGCCCTGCTTGTGTACACAAATGAACAAAAACAAACCTAAAGCATCCAGCCGATGGCTTTTTCATGACTCATGAAAATGTTTTGATATACATGATATATCCAGAGAAAGTGTTTTGGTGAGTTTAACTCATTTATTGTTTACATTTCTGTGGTGTTTACCACATTTAGACCAATAAATCTGAATCACCATGACCAATATAAAGCTTTGTTAAATAAGACAATAAATAAAGGAATCAATGCAAGCACGAGATATTTTTGTCATGGTTGGGATTGTGTGTTTGTAAGAAATGTTTAAATAGAAAAAAGAAAAAAAATAGAAAAAGAAATGTTCTAATTGTTTTAAAGTAGGCATGTATGGATATAAATATGGGAATGAAGGATGAAAAACAGAAACACCTCGATGAAAAACTATCCATATGGCTGTGGGTTAAAGCTTGTTGACATTCAATTCTACCATTGTAGAGAACATGTCAGCTCCACAAAGAAAGGGCTTCTCCAACTGGGAGCCCTGGACAGAGTTAGGGTGTTTTTAACTGCTGTTTGAGTGTTTAAAAAAGAGAAATGCAGTATTGTGATGAGTATATTATTAGATTAGAGCTTAATGACTTGCACTGAAGGTGTACATGTATTTGATGGCTGTCGGGTAAAGCTAAAACATCGTTGATAATAATAATGTGGTTGTTGCTTGGCAGACAGCATGTGTTGCTAGGTGGCTGCCAAGGTGTACTTTTTGGTTGTAAAGACTTATTTTGGTTGTGAAGGCGATTGCTTAGGAATAGCTAGACAGTTACCATGGTAACTGGTTGTTTTAAGAAGTTGCTAGCATTTGCTATTATTATTATTAAGATGATGCCATGTAGTAGCTAATACTAAAATACAGTACCCATACCCTCTTTTTCTGCAACTATATATTTGTATTGTGGGCAGCATATAGTGTTGTGTTGTCCTATTGAAAAAATGCATGGATGGCCTTGTTAAAGATGCCATCTTCAGGGTAGCATATGTGGCTCTAAAATTCTTTGTGAAAGTCTTTTACAATAAGACCTTTCTTGTTGTTGTTTTTTTTTCTCCCGAATGAGTGCATCCAGTATTTACCCAATTACATTATGCTTCCTCTCTACTCAAAAGTTCCTGGGTTCAGTCTCCAGGTGTGGCAGTTTGGGTCCTTTCTGTTTGGAGTTTGCATGTTCTCTTTGTGCTGTGTGGGTTTCCTACAGATCAGCTTTGTGTATGGAGAGCCTCAAACTGAACATATAATCTTTCAGCTCTGTTCAGATGCGTGAATCAGCCAGTAGAGTTTGTCGCTCAGTTTTGAAAAGTCCCTCTCTTGATTTTTACTTTGTATAAAAACAGCTAATTGTTGTTCATATAAATACCCCACCTAGTCGGATACCAGATATCTGATGTCCTAGCATGTTTATACCAATACTCCATTCATGATAGTTTAAGGACAAAAACGACTGTGAGATCAAAAAAGTTTTTAGAACTTCATTGAGAGACTATAAGAATTCAGGACCTGTGTTATATGGCTGCTTTATCGGGATGCCAAGTTGACAGATTTATAGTCCTTTATTTGAAAGATAGCAGCCAAGAAAACACTTTTCAGAAAAGGAACAAGGTAGAAAAACAAAAATATATACTACAGACAACATTGACCTTGCTAGTTGGTCAGCTATATAGTAATGTAAGATTAGACTCAAATTATATAAACCATAAGTAATACAATGACTTGTAACTTGGCAAAATACGCATTTTCTGTGTGTGTGCATGCGTCCGTGTTTGGGTGTGTGTTTGTGTGGGGAGGGGGGGGTGGATAGTGATAGGAAATATAATGTTATGTATATTGTAATCATACGCATACAAGGCAGAGAAATGGTCAGATAAGTCAGATATGAGTCAGCAGTTATTAGGGAAAGACCCCACAACAATATATTGGTAAAGTCTGTTACTGTATAGAAGTTTTGCAGGAAAGAAGTCTTATTCTTTAAAAATGCTGCAATCATTGTGCATTAGATTAGTAAGAGCCCATATTAATTATACCGATATTTATTAAATTTGTCAATGACTACAAGCAAAAGTACTTTACAGTAATCAATGGTGCCAAATTAAACTCATTTAGTTTAATGTGTTTGGCATTATTAGGAAGAGCATGACCAAGATTTCCAAGGTTCCACCTGAGCATCTGTGGGACCAGCTCGATCATCCTGTTCACTCATGAATCCCTCCTCACACACCCTCCAGCAGCTGTGGGATGTACTGTCAGCATGGCACCAGATACCTGTGACAACCAACCCGAGCCTTTTTGAGTTACTTCCAGCCCATGTAGCTGTTGTTACACTGTACTTACTCTGGATATTAGATCACACAGGTCAGAATAATGTGACTCGACAGTGTAAATAATCTTATAGTTTATCTAAATCTTTTTTTTGCTGTTGTAATTTTCAACATATTACAAGTTTACGATGGTGGTACAAAACCGTACCCATACGTATGTATGTCATTTGTCCTCTACTTAAACTGTTGTGTATATATATATATACAAGAGGCACAAGAGATAAAATAGAATAGATAAGCAACAGCTTTTTTCAATATATTTTTTCCTATTCCAGATTCCAACTCTGCTGCTATCACCACCCCCTCAGTGACCTAGGAGAGCTGCCGACTAGTAGGCACCTCGCCAATATCTGTGCACTTGCTGCGGAGGTGTAGTCTAAGTCTTATCGAGGATGGAGAGTCACACTTTGCCCTACACGAATCAACCACCTTTTTGCAGGTGACTGCATTGCAGCAGCGATGAGAAACCCCATTGACCCCTCTCCACCCACTGGGCCTGTTAAGATACCAAGTAAGTTTGATAGTCCAGCAGATCCAGTGTTGGTGGGATAACGCTTTATAGTGCTACATCACTTGAGCACCCTAAAGCATACATTTTGAGTGTGTGTGAAACAAACTCTGATGGTTGAATGCTTTTTAACCCCATGTAGTTGTGTAAAACAAGTTAACAGACTTTTACCTAGTGTTGAAGTGATCATGTCAAGCTTTTACACAGTTACAATGCCAAAAAAATGCCATCAGACCCCCATCTCAAAATGTCAGATTAATGTAAGTTTAGCAGCAGGGCAGACATGGGACATGAAGAACCCTAGTGGAAGCAAACTAGACCACAGACCATAAGGATTATAGATAATTGCCATGATCACAATGAAGAAATAAACAGTGCCAGTAGATTGCCTGACTAAACTGACAGTAAAGCAAACTGAAAATTGCCTCACTGATAATAAACCTATGAGTTATCACCTAAAACGCAATTACCCAGAAAGTATACAGCTGTCACTATCTCCTACCTGCATGAGGCCCACCGCTTTCTCTATGAATCTGCTCCTAAAATCTGATAAACATCACACAGTGAAGAGACATCACACACAGAGAGCTCAGCATCTACTGCAATGGCAGAATCAGGTTTTGTTTGGATATTTCTACTAAAATGGAGGTGATGCTCAGTGGTTTTGCAGACAAGCAATAGAAGTCTGTTCATTCCTATGATGCTTCACAAGAGAAATATGTCTAGGATGGAATACATAAAATGATTTATTTGGTGCATTCTTAGAGGAGATTTGCCATGCTTGGTTGCATTTAGCTCATAGACTCATCATAATGAAACAGCAAGCAGCCCGAGATATAGCCAATGCCTGATCCACAGGAAATGCGGAATATTAAAAAAACAACATTCCCTGGCACTGCTAAATGATGCTCCTTTTCCTCTGGCACTCGTTCATTTCTCTTCTTGTCAATATCTCTGGCGCAAGCCACTGTCTGCCTCATGCAAGATGCACACAATCTGCCTTGCTTATGTTTACAGGGAAATGGCAAAGTGATTATGACTTGGAAAGAGTGTTTCTCACAGCCTTGAGTTTTTATGCATTCCCGACTGTCAAGAAAATATATTATTCTGTGTTGTTGTAGTGCCTTGTTGTAGCAGGACCTGTACACAAAAGAATGGAATTGTCAGACCTTGACCCTCTGTCTGTTAACATTTTTCATGCTTGGCAAAGCAACACAAGGATGCTGGGAAGATTTCAGGCCAGATAAAATACAGTTAAACCATATTTAATACACTGATTGTGGGTTGTTGGGTTTTTTTTGTTTTGTTTTGTTTTTTAGAATTTTTCTTTTCGTGTTCTTAAACAAGAAGTATATGAGACAGTACATTTGAGGCAGTGCACACTGTTTGGCCTGGTCAGCATACCAATGTCACACTGCCTCAGCTTCAACAAAATTCAAAAAGCATTACTCCATTATCCCATACTTAATCTTAAAAAAGATTTTTCTTTCTTTGGACTCTTTCCGTTATCTTTGTTATTCCGCTTCAAATGGAATATGGCTGTGAATGCAATAGGTCATCAGGGTCTTTTTCGTGTACTGTTTTCACATGCTACTTTGCATGCTGTTCACTATAGGAGTTATCAGATTGTCACTGTAGTAGAATTATAGTCTTTGGGTCTGTACCATAGACACACTTAACCAGTAAGTGGTGAATAAAGTGTTGTATTTCATATGCAAGTTTAGGTAGGTGCTTCTGTCTTGACACTAAACAGTGAAGTGCACACGTATGGTACAATCTTACTTATATAATTTACTTGATAAATTATGTGCTGGACTGATACAATTCTCCATGTATAGGGTAGCTGAAATATGAGCACATTTTCCTGTAAAAGTTCATTTGTATGTGAGTGATAGCTGGTAATGTCAGACGGAGTTCCTGCACTGACAGACCGATGACTGGATATTGAAAAATGGAAGAGCTTCATTTTGCTCATGGAGCACCACTTTCATTTCACAGAGGTCACGGCACCAATTTTTAAAACCATCACTTTATTTACTGCGCACTCGAAGTAGTAAAGGTGGACAGGCAATCTGCACTGTGTATCAGACAAATGAGAGGACGATTCAGGTGATGGAAACAGTGGAAAATTGTTTTCTCTCTCTGTGTCCTTCTTACCTCTTCCAGGCTAATATCACAAAAGTTTTTTACAGGACTGCCACTATGGTGAGGTGAAGATACTCAGAAAACAAACAGTTAATCAAAGAGGTAGAAAGTATCTAATTTCATGTACTTGCGTTACTGTAAATACTTTTTTGGTACTTGTTAAACTAGATTTTAAAACTTGTACTTTTACTTTTACTTTAGTATGTGTTGTAATGAATTTGAATTTGCTACATTTAAACATCTGTTACTGAGTAAAACATGCATTTGGTTAACTGTTGCAGAGGACAGGGTTACCAGGTTACTGTAGTTTTTACCTTTTATACAGCACATACTCAACAGAGGTTTGGTAATTTAATAAACATGCATGTCATAAGTTTGTTTTATCATTAAAAGATTTCAAATGGATTACTTTCAAATAGATTACATTTTTAATGATTAGTAAAAATTTTTTTACTAAAATTAAATATTTCAAAATTGGGGGACAGGGCACACTGGTTGGGAACCATGGTTTACATAAACCATGTTTAAAAATATTTTATAGGATGGTCTGTACTATTTTACACAATATACATCCCTAAATGTTACAAATGTTGTATCCATGTTTTCATTATACATTTAAATATTAATGTTTAATGTTAGTACATGTTAAATGAGTTAAAATTCATCAAATTAATAAAATACTTTTATTTACTGTAAGAAACTGTAAGAAAAAAGTAATTGTGCTGTTTAAGCAGATCTTTTTTTGCTGTGTACACTAAGTGTCTGTTCGTCTCTTATCTGGCAAGATGATGGTCATAGCACATTTAATCATTCTATTTTTATACTACATTTTATCTTTAGTATTAAAAATAAGACTTGCAGGACTTTTATTTCTCTCAAAGCAAAAAAACAATCCATAGCATTAGCATGGGTTAACATTTGACAATTAGCTTGAAGTTGGAAAATCACATTTAATCTTTTTTGTTACCTCTGGAATCGAATCGCTGGTGGATTATGTATTTTGATTATAAGCACACCTAAAGAGTAAAATAGTGGATTATATTCCTAATGAGACAACATGTGTGCGTATATGTATGTGTGTGTTTTAGATTTTTGGTGCTGTGTCGTGATTTATAGCACATTTTAATTTTGAAAAAAAAAATGGATCAGTAAAGCTGGTAGCATTTTTTTTTATTTCTATGCTACCTTTCCAATATATGTTTTGTTATTATATAGGCTTATTACTTGACTCTATTTTAAAGCTTTTCAGTATGACTCTAACCTAAAGAATTTTTTTATCATCTCTTGTACAGACTGACACAAAGTAAACTACTAACAAAATAAACTACTGATAACCTTATATTTAGTCTGATTGAGATCAATTGAGAAACATACCAAGACCAGTAGTTCAGTTCATACTTGCTGGTCAGTGCACTTTCTTCTGTTTTTATGAGTAATATGCTTTGTTTTGCTAGGTTGCTCAATTTATTCTCACATTTTCTCTTGGTGACTTTTTGCAAGATTTATTTCTTAGTTATGCATAAGCACTGCTTCAGTAACCGCTATACAATTGTGGCCACACAAGGTCACCCCAGTAGTACAGAACACCAATTTGTTATATTTATTTACTCGTTTTTTCATCACATATTGTATTTATATATCATTTGTGAATGAATAGAACAGGGAACCATCAAAACCTGCTGGCTTGGATATGCATGAGCAAAACCCTTAAACTACCAACTGGCGTCTCCCACATATACATGTCGCACTGCCACCGGTACTGTACTCTCTTCCAGTGTGGCTTTATTGCAAGGCTCAACATTGGGCCAGAACAAAGTTTTATTATTATTTTTTTTGGTTGGTTGGTTTTTAGGGAAAAAAAATATGATAAGGAAAAGATGGCCCCAAACTGTCTTTATACTGCTCCACATCAGTAGCACATTATTAGAAAAATCATTCAGGTATAAAAAGCTCAGCAAAAGCAACCACTGCATGTATGGAAAATATCTTTGATTTTTACATTAAGGAAAATAATATAAAAAAGAAATAAAAGAGTCTGTTCAAATCTAACTACATTAGACTCAGTAAAGAGGAATCTAAAAACACATGTAGCCTAGTGCCATTCATACTCATTAGATTCATACATCATTCCCATTCACTAAATTGATTAAATTGTCACTGATGAGCCCAACTTGAAAATATATGCCACCTGTATACCTTGATACAAATAAAAAATGAATTTTATTTTTATATTCAGAAACTTTAAACAGTTTATTTCTCCATATTTGTCCATAATTTTAAAAATTGTTTCGTGAGAAAAGTGCTACATTAAATGCGCGAATTGCTTTTTTTTGGCGTTAGTCAGTAAAAATACCATTAAGAATTAAGTTACCGTACTAGGCCGCATTTTAAGGTACTTGAGAATTCAAAAAGCCTTCTTTCTTGGATCATGTAGGATGATGTAAAAGTTGTTGAACAGACCCAATGATAATTCTACCCAACGATAATCATGTAATAATTTTACATGATGAACATTCAAAATTTAAGTTTTGAATCACACAGACTTAGGAGATTATTAAAACCATCCAGATTTAACCATTGTTCATTAAATACTCAAATAATAATAATTTTTCCTAAGCTTGTGAAAAAGGGGCAGTAATCAAACATCAGTTTTTTAAAGTCTGATTTAATGTTAGCGCCAAAATTAATTAATTATCCGTCATTCTTGTTTAAATTGCTTTGAGTGTGCTTGGCAGCAAATATTCAAAAGTGAGACAAAAATCCTGGTATGCTGCATTTTGGTTTAAACCAGATCTAATGCATGAGAGAATTTGCTGCCATGGTGGGTTAGAATTAAACAGTAAACGTAGGCAGGAGGAATGATTGACACAAATCTGAAGACAATTCCCAGTGGTGAGCTGATGAGAGAGTGTGGCAGACAGAGCGAGAACCTTATTTACAGGATTGTGCTCAGTTATAGATTAAAGAGGGAAAGGATATAACTGAAATCTACAGAGCAGAATCAGATGCATATCCACTCAAGCCTTGGAGATAATCTGCCACCCTTCATGCCACCCCCTTCACGTGTGCCGTGAATAAAGTTATGAATTACAGAGGCTGCACATTCAGGCTGAACTGTTCAAATTGCCTTCCAAGAATAGCTAGAGTATACCTTATAAGCTGTGATGGAGAAAATGCACCTCCTGCTTACCAATATGCATATACTCATTAATTAAAAATCTTTAAAATACATTACAGTAACATAGACAAAACAATAATTTATATGTCTTTAATTTGAAGTCTAGTTATGATCTCATTACCTTACAAACTCCACATCATTGACAACGTATATGTCTAGCCATTATTTTGTTATACATAAGTATACTAGTAAACTATTACCACTAAGCAAGGAGCGAGTAGAAGAGTTGAGATCACATAAGATAGTATTTAAGTTAGTTAACATATTTAGTTTAGTATAATCTAAAACCTTTTGACACTTGTCATTTTGACAGCTGAATGACATTTTAATTGCCTTGGTTAACTCTCTTATCTAAAAGATTGAAGTGAATACTTTACTAGTAAAATTTTATTCCTTATTTTGGAAAAAAATATGGTGTCTGAGGAGAGATTTAAAAGTACATGTGGTCTGATGTGCCAACACTTACTGTCGGTGTAAAAATGAAATCATCCATGATATTGTGAAAATGTTAAACTTACTGATTTACTTAATTAAAGTTCACAGGGTACAGAGTGCTCATATCTTTAACCACTGCTAAAAATGAGGAAAGAAGGGACAATAATTACATTAATGCTTTTGAAAAGGAGTGCATCAGAAAACTGCTCAAAATCTAACGGTGTAAGATGCTGACCACTAAGAAATAGAAAGAGGAGTAAAATAAAAAATAACCTTTATGCCTTTGGTGTGGCAAAGGGTAACTGTAACAGTGAAACGCTGGAGACCAGGAGTGTAAGCAACCATTAGAAACATAAATAGGAAAGGACAATACACAGAAAAACCATAATGCTAAACTAACAAAAAATAGGGATACTTCATGGGTACTTTGTCTTACAAAGGGCTACCAGTTTGAGACTCCCCTCTGAAATAACAAATTTGCTCAGTTGGCCTTTAGTTATATATATATTAATATTATTAATATTAATTAGTATTGGGGCACCACAAACTTTTTTTTGAGATTATACTTAACTCAGAATAAAAAATTGTGCTTTGAGCTTTTGATTTGTTGCGTAGACTTAAAGATTGGTAGAAGAAAAAAAAGTCATAATTTATAAAATTCCAAATAAACACTGGATAACTTGGTGAATGCTTTGTTTAGAAGAGTTGATTCTTCAGCTCATATCAGCACTTCTTTTCAGTTCTTCCCAAAAATCTGAACTCAGTCAGAACATGAGCAGGAAATGTGCATGTATGATCTTGTTGACCCAATATTATGGCATATAGATGTATATAGTCTTCCCTCTGGACTACTATGTCTTCCAACAAAAAATGCTGGAACTTTGTCCAACTTGAATCAGAGTTTTCTACTTCCATGATAAACTGGTGAGTTATGGGTTCTGCCAGAGAATGAACCACTAGAGTTTCAACTTGACTTCAAAAACCAAGTCATGTGACAACAAGGTTGACTCCCACAAATGAATATTAACCACTCATGGCCCATAGTTGCTCCTAAAGCCTGGACCACCAGAAAATTCTAGACCACCTATAAGATTTCTCAAATGTAATTCTTAATATTCCTATTATGATGATAAAAGAACAAACTAGATATGATATGGATTAAACAGGCCTACTATATATAAATCATACATAATTAATGTAAAGTAACATGCAAAAAGAGACTAATCCAGATATACATCATTATCATCAAAAAAATAGTAGTTTATCCTTGTAGCTTATCCATGTTTGTGTTTAGTCGAGAGTACACAGGAACTTTTACAACAGTCCGAAACAGCATTGTGCAATGCAGAAAATACAGAATGTTTAAAGGTAATTAATCATGGTATATTCAACGTCAAATTAGATCTTAATGTTCTTACTTCTTGTGAAGGCAATTATTTTAGCTTTCCCATTGAGAAAACATAATGTCTGTTCTCTGCACCTCCAAAATGTAGACTTAATTTTACACAGATCTTGCTTTAAGAGTCTGATAAGATGACCCTTGATCATTGGAGCAATTTCTGAATAATTTCCCTTCATGGATTAATAAAGTAATATATAATACCTAAAAGGGAAATATATCCTTCCAAGGGTCAAACAGTAGATGATCATGTAGGGAGAACTTGGATGAAAATCTTGATAAAACATATTGTAAAATATTAGGATTTCGGAAATATTTGGTAATAAAGGAACAATAATAATAATAGTTCAATCACCAGCTTCATGCTACAAATATATTCATTTTTCTGTTTGAAGACACTGATCATGTTAATGATTTCTCACAATAATTTAAGAATAACTGCAACCAGGTGCAACTGAATAAAATTAGAACAGACCTGCAAGCAACTGATATTATACAATATATAACATAATATTGGACACACTTTGGGTGTTGGTACTTTTTAATGTTTGTATGAATCCAAATGAGGAATCCAACTTACTGTGAAGGTAATCCATCCCCCAAAACCTAAACAATTCCAAATGTTAGTGTGAGGCAGAATTCAACACTTAGAATTAAAATCATAATAATGAAAGTTGAGAAGCAATTCCATATTAAGACATGGCAGCCATACTAAATACAATATATGTCAACTTTTTTGAACTCAGACTTTGTCTTTAGCTACCACACCAATACCAATGCCTGATCATTTAGAGAGAACATTTTCCGATTTAGTCTTAGGTGCCTTAGCCACCAATCACAACACAACATTCTTTCAGCATCTCTGAGTAAGATTCTTTTGTTTCTCATTTCACATTATATTATAAATCGAATTGTTTTATTACAAGTGA
>JAYDZF010000013.1:10255595-10268490 GCA_034509105.1 Microcambeva barbata
ATGAACACAAGAACCAGTTGGCAATAAAATACTTGGCAATAGAAGAACACATTTCATCGCTCAGGAACGTGGAGTGAACCCAAGACCTTAAGCCCAGCTCTATTTGACATCTATATTAATGAACTGGCCTCCACTCTGGAGTGTAGTACAGCGTCTGGTCTCACTTTACATGACTCTGAGATTAAACTCTTGCTGTATGCAGATGATCTGCTTCTGCTTTCCCCAGTGATCATGGTTTAAAGCAAAAACTAGACATGCTGCAGCAGTATTGTCAGACATAGGCCCTGAGAGTTCAAAAAAACATTAATATTATTGTCCAAAAATAAACAGCTCTCAGGGAACATTTAGATTACGCCCACAAGAAATTTAACAATCTAAAATTATACTTATACCAAAACTAAAAATCAAAATTACAAAACCACTTTACTGACACACCACTTACACACACCTACTCTCCACCTACACACTAGCACAATAAAGATCCAGCAACAAAGAACAGGGGTAATTTGTGACACACACACACATTTATGTACACACACGTTTACCTATTGTGTACATAAACATATTATTTTATTACTGTTATTCCTTATATGTTGTTACTACTGAACCATTGTTATTTTACAATTAGGTATATACATGTATATACCATAAGTTATTTACATTTGTTTATGTCTTATTTCCTTGTTATTCTTTCATAGATTTCTTAGATCTATAACTATTGTAACTACTGTAACGGGGCTGTGGTTAATCAAATGTCCATGTTTGTCATGACAATACCTGTCATGACACTACCTGTAAATTGGAAATGACATGTTGAGCTGACAAGTTCAAGTCTAATCCTGCTAATGTCAATCCAGGTGCCTACACAGACAAGAACAGGCTAGTCCAAGGGAGGTGCTGTTGGGATTCCTCATAAATACTGCAGTTTAAACCTCTGCTGGCTGATCGATGAAGCCTACACAATGAGACAGTACATGACTTTTTGTGTGCGATACAGATCCCCATGTGAACCAGCCTTGCATAGGCAGTTTGACTTATCTATAAGTATGTTACTTTAAAAAAAAGAGGTTTGATGCACTGATTTTTCTTCCAATTGTTTATCTACAAAATGATAGCCAAGCCCTTAGCCAAGTAAACAAATACTGTTTGTTTGATTTTACAGCATGTACACTTTTCTTATATTAAATACAGACAAACATTAGTTATTAATTCCACAAGTTTTATTAGTGAATCCTTTCCGCTGCTCCCATTAGGTGTCACAAGTGAATCGTGGTCCATATTATTGTTTAACAAAAGCCTTTACAGATGCAACCCTTCAATTTATCCAGGTTTGGAACTGGATACTACAATGCAATGGTTTGTGCATCCTAGTGGCTAGGCTGCAATCCTGCCAACTGAAAATGTAAGGATTAAAACTAAGGAGATTTAAACCAGATATTTTTGTTGTTGTGTATTAGTTTCTTTTTGTTGTTTTGTTTTGTTTGTTTTTGGACTGTTGGAGGAAACTCATGCAGACTCATGGAGAACTATAGGATTGGCAAAAGGAAGAACATAGGAAAGTATAAATTTAATTTACTAATTTACTAATTTACTTGTCCATGTGAAAAATAACTATGCAAAATAAAGAAGCAGTTGCAACTGAAGCCAAACTCTATCCACACAAAAATATCAATATCAGTTTCTTTCTTTTAAGTTTGGATTCATGAATGCAACCAAGACATTTCTAAAAGTTTGTGTTGTGTCGTGTTATGCACTCTTAAAGAAAGCATACAAGTGTACATTCACTTGTACACTTCTTATTTAATGGATGGTCCTAATGTCAAGCATTGTACATTACAGCCAATGTCTGAATCACTGAAAAATCCTAGAAAAGTCTGTTTTTTTTTTCTTTTTTGTAAATGATGATGCAGACAACAGTTCTTTTCAGACAGTTGGTTTGGTTCAGTTCAACTGATTAATTGACAAACCTGTCCAGCAGACTGACAGCCCATCACTGTTTAAAGCAACTATGGTGGAAAGTAGAAAATAATTAAATGTCTCAGCTTAGAGTTTAGAGAATGAATAAGAAGCTTATATGGCATCTCCATCCTTCAGTTGTTCAATTATGTTCCTTTACCTTCACCTAAGACTTTCCTTCTTTCCTAGTAAGCGTGCGAATAAGTAATTTGACACAATGGAACCAATAAGCCTTCATGGTGAAATATATTCCTTTGTATGTCCAGTCTGCATAGTAGGAGCGCTTTAATCACCTCAAGTTCTACTGTGTTCATTATAAAGAAAGGATGTTTAATTGAAAATACTGTAGTTCATAATCCTCCAAATCATGCTCATTTTATATACCCATGCCAGTGACTTTAATTTAGTGATCTTAAGCAATTTAGGGTATGTGATGGTGTCTGATGAAAAAATGCATGGCTGGCTTTCCTCCACTGCAATCCCAACAACGTCTGCTGGGTAGCGTGCCTTGCTGAGAAGCCGGAGCTTTGACGCATTGACTACTTGTGAGCTGCATGCCGGCTCGCGGTATGGCTGGTGTTTACAGATCGCGTCCCTCTATCTGAGCATATTTAAACCTAGGCTCATTAAGGCAATTGCCTGCACCTGGCTAAGCTTGTATAAAAGCCCTGCTGAAGATAGTGTGTGGTGCCATGCCTATGTTTTGCTAACATCACAGCTCAGTGCATCGTGCTCTGCTTTCCGGGGCTCTTGGGAGACACACCCTCCCCTGAGCTTAGTGGGAAATTCCTTTTTATTTGTGATTATTGTTTTCCTTTTTGTTCAGATCATTCGCCATGGATCAAGCTGTTTTAAACAGGGCGAAGGTAACCTTGGACCAGTCATCCAACTGATCTGGCCCAAAAGCGAAAGGGCGTGTTGTCACAGGTCCTGTACTGCGGCGCCTTCAGGCCCATGACGTTAAACTCATGTTCTATGGCTGGTTGATCCGCTACAACCCATAGGGTTTCCTCCTGACCATGTACAAGGGTCAGGTTGCTATGCTGTCCACCGGTAAAATATCTCCTGGTGTACCTCGGCAGTTGGCCGTGATTCCCACCAGTCAGGTTAAAGTGGAGGTACCAAGCCTGGGCCTTGGAGGAGGTCTTGTTCAGATCCCACTGAGCCTGTTGAGCCACTTGTTGATTCATGGCACAGCCAGCGCTTTAACAAACTGCCGATGGCTGTCCGTGAGGCATGTGCCAGTTCACGACAATCTGCATTCTTGTGTCTCAGCTGAATTATTAACTCATGCAAGGTTGGCCAAAAAATCAATATGCAAATGTAACAAATCTCTGAGTACTTCGCTACTGTTTGGCCAGGAAAGAAAAGAAGGTAAAGTTCTACAGCAGACAGAGAGGCAAAAAGGGTGGGAGGTGAGAGTTGAACACAGGCAACATGACAATGAAACAGAAGAAAAAGGCTCATATGATGAAAAGGAGTAGCAATATTATGTGTTTAACAGATCAGGTGTAATGGAACTGTGGCTTGAATAATTGGAGACAGATTTAAAGTGTTTTACCGTAGTGTAGATGGGAAGAGAAATGGGGTAGCGGTAATCCTAAAGGGAGGGTACAGAATGTATTAAACACAAAAAAAAACATAAAGTGATGAGTTTAAGACTGAAAATTGATGATGTGCTGTTGAAAGTCATCAATGCATGTCTTCCACAAGTGGGTTGTAAGACACTAGAGAAAGAAGATTGAGTTAGATGAAGTGGTGGCTAGTTTTCCCAAAGAAGATTTAGTTGGTGAATGAAGCTGTTTCAATGGGTATGTTCGAGGGAACAGAGGGATAAAGAGGTGGTACTAGGCAACAACAGTAAGTGGTAGAATTTGAAAAAAGCTGAAAAAAACTGTAGTGAAGACGAAGAAACTAGGAGTGACATGCACGAGTGGGGAAGGATGCACAAAGCTAGGATATATCCTGTGCAGGAGACAATATAAAAGAGATTGAAGACTGAACGTTGGCGGCAGGGGATAGTATAGTTAGACAGCACTGGATGGTGGACCATAAGATGAAAGGTAAAAAAGTTAGGACAGAACCAGGGATCAGATGGTGGAGCTTAAGGGAAGAATGTAGTGTGAAATTCAGAGAAGAGGTGAAACAGGAAGTAGGTGGTGATGGAGAGGTGCCAGACAGCAGGCAATGACTGCAAAGGTGGTGAAGAATTCATCTCGAAGGTACCTGCTGTTACATCTGGACCATGGAATAATAAGAAGAAAAAATTGGAGGAGAATAAGGAAGTGAAGGAATTGGTGAAGTGGTGAAGGCTAAGGAAAAGTATGGCAAGCTGTCTGCCAAGTTGGAACCTAAGGAAGTTTAATGACAAGACAGAATCAGAGATGGAAATGAAATATAATTGTTGAGAATTATAAAGGAGGCAGATTGTAATATGCTGACAACTGAGGAGAGTCTACAGAGAAATATAATCTGAAGTGAACCAGAAAGTACCTCCATTTATTTAGGAGTAAGTGAAAGCAGATATAAGTAGAATAAAAAGTGGAAAGGCATGAAAAGTACTGCATTGCATATAAGTGGATATACTGTACATCTCAGTAGTTATTATTATTGTTATTATTATTATTAAAATATAATGCAATGCTGTCATATAATGAATCTAGTGTTGCCAGATTGGGTGGTCTTGTTGGAAATTGGTGGGCGAAATGCTTAATCAGGTAGAAATAAATGTTGACTGTGTAATGATTTTGGCTTAAAATATAAACTCACTTTCTAAAGTAGTTGGACTATCTCTGGCATCCAACAAACTATGAAAAGTTTGATTGACAGATTATTCTGTTTAGTCCAAAGACACTTGCCATGCCCATCAATACAGTCATGTGCAACAGAAAGTAAGAATGTGCTCTAGACTTTTTAAACTTCTTTTTCAACATGCAAGCACAAAAAATGTTCTACATTAATTTGTAGGTAAGGATGATTTGCCTTTTTATTATTTTAGAAATGCTAAACATTTTTTTAGCGGTTTTCATGCATAATGGCGGATTCTAAATAAGTTTTTAGCTGGAAACCACTGTTGCAATCTGTAAACCCTGTACCCACTGCAGCAATTGTCCTGCACAAGTTGTAAAATTTACTCTCAAAACACAAGCACACAAATATATACTCAGTTAGATAATATTTCCATTATCTGACAGAAGGGGAGTTTTAACTAGATTATTTACCAAAATCTTGGAATTTGAGCAGATGTCTGATGTTCAAATTTCAAGAATAAGTATGATGTGCAGAGTTGCAGTAACTACAAGGGTATAATTTGATCAGTCACCACAAGAAGATCTGTGGAAGAGTAGTGGATGCAAGGTTAACAATAGAAAAGGAGATGTGATGAGAATGAGAAACAGGCAGAAGGAGTTGCATTTGAGTTTGAAAAGAAAGCTTATATTCAGGTGCCCAGAGATGAGCTCTAGTACTGTATGAGAAAATCATAAGAGACAAAGAAGTATATGAAGTTAGATGTGCAAGCTGTATGTATGAGGACATTGTAACGCCAGTGAAATGTGCAGTAGTAATGATGCTTTAAAGTTGAAGTGGGACTGCATGAGTTGTCAGTTCAGAGTCTTTGCAATATTTATGGAGAGGCTGAAGGACAGGCTTAAGCAAGAGTCCACAGGAACTTTGGTGTTTGCTGAAAGCTTGGGGAGATGGAGCTATGCAAGAAAATGTATTGAATGTTAGCAAAAGTAAAACGAATACATGTGCATACATCAAAGAAAGGCCAGCATAAAGGTTAAGTTTCAAGTTTAATTGAGGAAATAAAGTTTAGAGATGCTAATGGTTGAGTGTACAAAGTAATGAATACTAGTGGTTAGGTGCAGACAACTTGTAGGCATGGTGGAGGCAGTGATATGAAGTGACAGATGTGATATAAGGGTATCTTTCAGAGTAAAAGAAAAAGTTTACAAGAAATTAGTGAGTCCTGATATGTTATATGGCTTGGAGGCAAATGTACTAACAGCAATGGGTACTAAAAGTGGCACAGATGAAGATGCTGCAGTTTTCATTGGGAGTGACGAGGATTAGGAGTGAGTAGTTAGTGCATGTGCGGAAAGATATGCAGGTGGAGAGTATGACAAAGGAGGACAGTTTAATGGTAGCAGCCCAAAGAAGAAGGTACATTTAACTTTTAGAATCCAACGTTTAGAATCTGTTCTGTTACAAAATGTGCTAATTTTTGAAAAGTACAATTAATTGAAAAAAAGTTTTGTATTTCTCCAGTGAAATTGAGAGTATGCACATTTTACCATATGTCCAAGTACTTAAGTACTTAATCATTTAAAATAATATACTTTATTCGGCTGTTTTCATTAGTGGTCACCACTATATTGATTTGGCATAGTTTATACCTCGGTTCTCCTCCTGACATTTATCCCTCCCCAGGCACGTGCACTGATAGACCTCTAGTGGTGCTCAAGCACTTTTGTGCCCTTTTGCCCTGGATGAAAAAAAATAGAGCTGTTTTTTGCTGGAGCCCAATTTTATTCTTCCTTCATCAATATTTTTTTTACAAAAATTACCCTTGTCCATGGGCATTGTCGCTATATAATCTGAAGGTAAAATGTCCCTTTCACATTTCATAATTATTCAATAAAAGATGATGTTCATCATCTAAAGTTATTGTTTCTGTCTAGACGGAGTAAAAATGTCAATCTTCATTTGTGTGTCCTTGAAGCAGCCCAGTTACCGAGCTCCTATACAGAGATTTTTACGTTAGTTACACCATTGTGAAATTATTTTTACATCTGTTGGTCCTATACAATTGTGATGTCAACATTTAAGTCTTGCTAGCTAATTTGCTGTAAATTCTGTTGCTAAGTAACATCATCAACTAATATTGACACAAGAAACTCACATTTTTAAAAGCAACAATTTTATTAATTTGTGCTGCTTTGTTAGTGTAAGCTTTTTGATAGCTTAATGGCTTTATTTTTGCCATTTATTTTCTTTTTTAAGCTTTTTCTAAGCAATCCTTTTGGCAGATATCTAGAGCTCTAAACACTTCCATTGTCAGCTACGTTTTTTTCTGTTCTACAGTTCTTTTTTTACCAAAACCATCTGAATTTGTATTTAAATACACAATTACAGTGAAATTTAAGTGATACAATATTACAAGTATTTGTATGTGTTTCATTACACCAGTGTTTGGTCAATTACAATATTTACAGCTAAAGGCTTCTGACCTTTATGAGATTTTTATCGTTTGTAGTTACTAGAGTTACCGCCTTTGCAGCTCTGTCACTCCAGAACCCCTGGGGAAAGATCTTTTAGCTCAGGATCCATATTTATCTCATTACAGTCCTGACACTGTATTTGACCTTCAAATGATGTTGAATGGTTTTGCCAACAGGCATTTGTTGCATGTTTTTTTTTTACAGATTTAAAAAGACAGCTATAGAGCTGGCATTTCAGGGCTCACCATGTACTTAATATCTCAAGCATATACATAGCCAGAGGGAGTTTGTAAGCAGCAGTGTGAAGATTTTGAGGTGATCTGAATAGAGTAAGTGACCTACCATGTCGTAACATGTTAAAACTTGACTGCTTTGCCACTGAACATACTTCTCACATGACGCTGATGTGACCTGGCATATGCTGGTGGCACGATGCTCAGTGGGTCATGGGTGCCAGGAGAATTACCAGTCTTTTTCTCCTGCTGTACACAAATATGCACCCTACCCACACATTTACCGCAGAAAAACTGTGCTTTGAAGACCCTAGACTTTCTCTACCTTTGGTGAAAAACAAGAATGTAACCCTCAATGAGACTAGCTAACTGCTGACCCAGTTGGAAAATGGGAAGGCATCCCAAGGTCACACTCCCACACACCTAAAACATTTTTGTTTGTTCTCAAACTGCCACAAGCCATCTTTTGCAGCTTGTCCGCCAGGTGCAGAATAAAAACTCGAGTTCTCAATGTGTGGGGGCACAATAAGTTAAGTCGCTGCTTCTGTAGAAGTTATGTAAGAAAATCCACTGACTTATGCCTCTCTAAAGATTATTTGAGAATTGCACCTTTTCTGAAATAATACAAAATGACCGGACATGCAAATGGCAAATGACATAAGCCAAAAATACTACAATTGAACTACAACCACACTCTTGAGAGCATGAGTTGAACATATATATACAGCAGTGAGGAAATACAACAGACGGGTACGTGCAACAATATAACTAAAATCAGAAAACTGGAAAATATTCAATTGTTAACTTATCAACATATGAATATAACCTTGAGATGAAAATAAATGTTATTATTTTGCTACTATGTAAGGGCACATTGCAGGCAGAATGAGCACAGATAATTTCATTTGAGAGCAATTTGGATAGAAAGCCTGTGGACTTCACATCATGGGAATACTGGAAACACTGTTGTTATATGAATCACAATAGAATGTATATTTGGTATAATTAATATGACAGGTATACATGCAGTTGTGTGTTGAAAACAGTTCGTTTTTGTAACCTGTGTGCATCTGGCCAATGTACAAGTTGTACAAGTTAATAAACATATTAAAAACATGGGAAGAATATGAAGAAGAAAAATGGTATTTGCCACAGACAGACAACTAACTGTTGTCACCATTGATAAAGAAACAATTGCACTTAGATCAATTATTAACACCATATGATCCAGAAGTGATGAAATACAACAGACAGGTACCTGGAACAACATAAATAAAATCAGGAACCTGGAAAAAAGTTTTTTTTGATGGCTGGGCCATGGAAACCTAGATGTCATGTCACTATCCCTTTATTGCTTTGTTTTGTTTTTGCTGCACAGATGTTCAGTCTCAAAGGCTTTCTGCATATGCTTATGCACGTCCATAAACCATGCAGCGTGCAGCCAGACTCAGTAAAAGTACAGTATAAATGTTGTGGAATGATATGTCAGCTTATATTTAAATGTGTCTCAATAGCGCTGTTGAGAAGATTCTTCTTTCCAGTCTGCGTCCATGTGTTTGAATAAAGTGCGTGTTTTTAATGCTGCCCCACTACTGCCCTCTACTGGACACAGAGCCATCCTGCTTACTGCCAAGTATTTCGTTTGGGTAATTTTCTTACCTTCAAAACATTCTGACAGGACTGACTACTCTAAATTGGTAGTTTAGTTCGCAATAGAAAATGAACAAATGTGTGGATATGTGAAGCATTATCGTAAATGACATTCATCTTAAGTCTTCACCATGATGAGAATAGACTTTGGTGAAGGGTGGGATGCCAATGTACTGCAAGTCATCAAACAATCAGTTAGTAGTTGATGTATTGATTTATTAATCAATTAATGTATTTATTTATCTATTCATCAGTCATTACTAACACCAGGTTAAGGTTTTGCTGGCTTCTAGTAACACTAGGCACACTGCAGCAATAGACCCAAGACTTAATTTTTCACATGGCCCTACACACTTACACATTTCCTTACCCGTACCTTTTCCATGTTTTTGATAAACTCAATGAATATAAAAGGAAAATGCAATATAAACAAAAATTTCTTTCTTAAATACTAAATCACGTCATCATGTCTGTGTAGACACCTGGCGGGGTGGTGGCCTTGCTCAGATCCAAACTCAAATCTTATTTGTGGTGGGCTTTCATAATAAAATGGTGAATTGGTAACAAGTGAGGGTAATCCATCGCCAAGGTTGCACAGCACTAAAACACGCTAGCACACCAGAGCTGGGATTTCGAATGTATCATATTGAATCTAATCTCTGCCATCCGGCTGGTCTTTGCGGCTGTCTAAACAATGTTTCGCTGTTGTTCATGGGCTAGGAAAACTCAACTAGAGGCTCCTCAAAACTGAGCGAGCTAAGACCTTTGCTCGCTGGTTTGTGGTGTCTGAACAAGAGTCAATGAATAGTGCTGATTGTATGTGAACTATGCAGTCTTATGTAGTTGAAAAGATGTTTGAGGGGGTGGCAGGCAGTAATATAACATTTTTACAATTTCTACATCTACAATTCTACATGATGTTTTGCACTAACTTGCATGTTCTAATCACATAGACATGGAACATGTAAATAGACCTCGACCAGTCCACATCTGAATTAAACCCATGCTGACTGAGTTTGAGGTGACAGAGCTACCCACTGCGCCACCCTAGAACAACTAAAAAAATAAATGTATTTATTATTATGACCAGGTTTCAAAAATAAAACCTTAGAGATTCTAGTGTGTGTTATGTACTACTGCTTTTAGCAGAAGTTTTTTTTTTATGTTGTCCATTATGATGATGTCATTAGTGGTCCACCAATTGGCATCTGACATGTGAGATCTGGAAATACCATCTTATTGTAACTGCTAGAAATGTAGTGAAAATCAGAAGACATTTCCATAGATGTAACAAAAAAGAAGCATCCACCAAATCACAGTCTTAACTAACAAAAAGTGAGTGCATGTCACGGAACGTGGGTGCATCAGGGCCCACGGCATTGATGACTTGCATATGTGTAAAGGTACCACTGACACAGAGGTGCAAACTGGGATTTCAAAGACACATGATGGCCTCAAGGCAACTTCTTTTCCAGAGAAGTCCATTATTATTTCAGCAAAACAATGCCAGACCTCATTTTGTATGTGCTACATCTGTGTGGTTTTGTAGAAACAAAGTATGTGTGCTGGACTGGCCTGCATGCAGTCCAGATCTATCTCCTATTAAAAATGTATGGTGCATCATGAACAGGAAAATAAACAAGAACAACCACAGGTTTTTGAGCAGCTGTAGTCATACATATATGAAAAATGACCACAGAATACCACATTTTAAATGAAACTATTTGTATTATCCAGTTTTTAAACAATTCTATGTAACAGGAAATGTGATGTAAAACAGTTGTAACATCCCTCTGTACCATAGATTTACAAAATATATTTTTAATAATAAGATTTGTGTGCTTTTGTTGATACATTTTCAAGTGACTGTTGTTTTATAGTGTTTTACAAACTGTACTCTCAAACTGATTTTCCAGAATTTGGCTTGTATGAAATAACCCACAATGCAAAGAGAAAAAACATACTCTTAGCACTCTTAAAAGGCATGGATCAAACCTAGGTCTCACTCGTGTTCTGCACCCACTCAATCAGCTGCACCCCATTGCTGGCACAGATTTACATTTTTCATACCTCCAAACTTGCAAGAACATGCTCATGCTACAAAAATGAATATAACTGGATGTAGGGAACAAATCTGGATCACCTGAGCTGAGCGGCATTATGCCACCCTTATGATGCAGACACATAAACATCTAACTTAAGGTAGAAGTAAATGTGCTCCCTGAATAGGACGTGTTAAGTGCGCCCAGGTGGAGCAGCTGGATCTCCTGCTAGCACACCAGTGCATCACCTTAGTCAATAGGATGCACAAAGCAGTGAATCTGAAAGGATTTGCATTAAGATGTGTTAAAGTGGTCAAACCAACTCAAGTGGAGTTGATTTTAAATGTTTGATTAACTGCCAGAAACTTTGAGCAGCGTACAGGAGCACTTTATTATTCATCCTACATCAAAGCTTGCTTTGACCCTACCTGATGTCTGAAGACAAACCCATGCTGTTTTATTCGGAGCCCACAGATCCTTTATGATAGCTTTACTAGGTGTCAATTTTTTCTTTGTCTCTATTCAAATCTTGATTCACAAGAAATAAACTCCAGCAAATCCTTGTCCTTGCTTCTTAATGTTGCAATAAGATGGTGGTTATACATTTTTAATGAAGTTATATTTGTTTAATTGAGTGTGAGACCATGGCTCTATTACAATCATTAGTAAAATCATAATCAATATGCAAATGATCTTATGTGAATTCCTTTGTCTGCTCCAGTTAGGGGTCAGCACAGCAGATTTTCATCAATGATCAATTGATTTTGCATAGCCCCTCCTGACACAACCCTCCCTATTTATCCGGGCTTGGGATACTACAATACCCTAGGGGCTAGAGGGCAACAAGCCAACCAGCAATGCCAATATTCAAACTGGACTCTCAACGCTGGTGTGCAGTGGAAAATTCCACTATTAAAGGAGGGAGCACAAAATCATTTTGTTCCTGTTAATACAAATGTGTTTAAGAGCTCAATGACACATTGTATACAGCAATGTGATTGATTAGATTTGATGTGATTAGATTGTATGCCTCACAACACAGGTTCAGACTGGCTTATTCTCCTTCCTTCCTCCAGTCACATAATACACTATACTTATAAATCTATACCCAACCATATTGTTATCTAATATAAACATAACAGACTCCTGTGCTAAAAATAAGTGATTGTAGAATAACACATCTAGGATGTCTGGATTGAAGAGGATGGTTGGAACGATGTACAGACAGACAGACAGGCAGACAGATATAGGGATGATGGTGGTTGTATGGAATTCTCAGGAAAATGCTATTTGTTGGCATAAATCACTATGGTTGTATATACAATCCCAAATCAGAAAAAAATAGTTTCTTACATTTACTTTGACTGCATTTCATTGCAGACACTTTTTTGTTTTGTGCAGTAAACTTCATTTAATTTATTAATGATCCATTCCTGAATTTTAAGCCAACAATGCATTCCAAATGATTTATATATGTCCCCATCTACACTGCATTATATCAATAAATGATGCAAGGAATTGGGAATCATTTCAGTGCAAAAAGGCAGAGGGCACAAGCCTAAACTGAACATTCGTGATCTTTAATACCTCATGTGGCACTGTATCAAGAACCGCAACTCAACATAGCTGAAATATATCTTCGTGAAGCACTACAATTCTACTCGGAGTTACATGCACAAATGCAACTTAAAACTTAACTGTACAAAAAGAAGCTTCATGTTAATTATGTCCAAAAGATTTCCCTGGATTCTGAGGTATCTAAGATGGACTGTCACATAGTGAAAACGTG
>JAYDZF010000013.1:10463549-10475247 GCA_034509105.1 Microcambeva barbata
TTTATTCAAAGTGACTTACATTATTTACAGTGTACAGTCGGAGCAAATCAAATCAAGTTTTATTGTCACATCACGAGTACAGGTGCACACATGAGTGAAAAGCTTAGGTGCAAGTTCCACTGAATACAGAAAATGATGTTTAGAAACATAGAAGAATAAAATATAGGATATACTAAAAATAAAAATAAAATATACAGTTATTTACACAAAAGACACACAATAACTTACACTGTAGACATATAATATTGCCCTGAAGAAGTGAGGTAGAATATATGGATGTAACTATGCTATGTACATGTGCACATGATCTGTGTGAGAAAGTGCAGAGATAGTCCGGGTGATCGGTAGGTGGTTGTGCAGAACACTGTTCTATTGACTGTTCAACAGCCTGACTGTTAAGGGCATTGCTCAAGGGCCCAACAGCCTTATTATTATTAACCCTGTACCCTAACCACTTGGCAATGTTATCTGTAAGTCAGGCGTATATTCAAAGCCTCTTTTTCTCTAGTTTCACAAAAAGAGCACACATGCCACAGCAATGGCATAAATAGATTTCTCTAAACTATGGACGAACCAATATATATTTTTTTTAACAAAATACCACACGTCACGCAGTTAGCCGCACAGCACACACACAAAAAACACTTGTAATAAATACATTAAATATAAAATGGATTAAATTGAACAAAAAAACACAGGTTGCGCCGTTATTGAAACAATAATGGACGCATCAAGTTAATAAATACCTTAAATACAACAACAAAAATATATGTTCAACAGAGGCAAACCTACACCTTTGTGTGCCCGAAACAGAAACAGGAAAGCTCGATTTTTATAGCATCACTGTAGTTCGTCACGCTCACGTGAACATGCGCACAAGAAGTGAGCGACTCACCCCAGAATTAAAACCCATATACAGTGGTATAATCATCTGAAGAAAGTATGGCGGGTTGGAAAAATGGCAATACCGCCCAACCCTGAGTGGGAAAAGCAACACACAGAGGCTTATCACACTATTCATTCATATCTTCTTTTTGTTCTTTTTTGAGCTCAGTGTCGGGTGAAACACCTGTGCAGGGTGAGACTTCCTAATCTGCCACAGAGTAATGGCTTTGTTTGAAGTGAGCTGGAGTGTGGAAAAAAAAAAATCTGTGCTCCAGACAAAGGTGTTAAGTCTCAAAGCAAACAGGCGAATAGTTTGGCCTCATGTGAATTGCCTCGCCGTCACAGACCAGTAACGTTCTATTCCGAAGAGCTTGAAGTTGGATTTGTATCGTCTTCTAATTGATATCACCACTTGCCGCATCTTTTTATACCATTCTTGGCGTTTCCGCACAAACATAAGTTTCACCCCATCAGTGGCAAGTCTGGTTTAATCTCCTCCTTAAGAGGAACCATTTTTTGTCCTTATTCACATCTGATTTAAACATGTTATAAGGATTCAAACAAAGCATTCTTTATGCTCGCCGGTTCATGCGTGGGAAATAAAGCCACCGCCTTTTACGGTACATTTAAGTCTCTCATCTGATTTTCTGATTATTTAAGGATGATTGACTGTAGTGCAGGTAAGCTGGTTACCCTTAACCTTGTCAGCTATGTGCTGACACTAGCCTCATCCATCATTCTGTTACATTTTTGCTTGGATATTGCAGCAATGCTTGATGTCTATCATCATAAAGGTAGAGCATATAATTCTTGTTTGGGTTTTTTTTGCTGATGCTAAAACATGCCAAATATGTTGCAAGGTTGTTTGTTCTCGCTATCCTGATACATCTGATGGCTCCAAGCAAAGCTACCCAAGTTTTTAAAAAGTCATTTGACTAAACAATGAGGTGATTCAACAGTCCGTGTTTCCGGTGACCCACATCCTGACTGCCTTATGCCAGCCTTCAAGCCATGCCCTAACACTTCCTACATACAGTTTCCTGCTCTTTACTAAATAAAGTACCGAATTTAAAAAAATTGCTCGTGGACTGGTCACCGCTAGATGTGCTAGCCAACTCTTCGTTAACATTTTGTTCGAGGCTCTCAAATTCTATCAGTGATCTACTTAACGACTTGATCGAAGCAAGCGTTTGCCAGTATCTAGCATGTATATGTATTTATTAACGTCCAACTCACTACAGAACCATCTGTGCTGTTCACATAACCAGTTCCCCACCTAACACAGATGAGTCATTATTATTTTTTTTTTTTTGAAATTACAATAATTAAAACGCACACAACTTGGATTTAGCGTTTATTGTTGATATGCATTTTTGGACATATTGTTGTTAAGCCCCCTCATTATACGTCATGTGTGCTTTCATGACAAAAATAAGTATCATCCGCAAGCGTAAATCATGTAGTGTGTGAAATCCCCTATTCTCGATCATGTAGTCTAAATACGACAATTAAAGACTCCTGAGTGCAAGAGATGAAGTCACACCGGAGACTTTTCACACACTGTTCAATTGACAGTACATTCTCTGCTTCTGCCTACTGCCTACAGGAAGAAAGTGTGATTTAGGACGGAACCGGGATCTTGTAGCATGGAAGAGATCCAACAGAAAAAAATCAAAGCTGACTTCTTTTTTTTTTTCATTTCAACCGTCACATGCCGGTCATAGGTCATAAATAAAATATTAATTTGAGCTTGCCTTTTATATATATTCTCTTTAAATAGCACACTAACTTTTTACCTGCGATGCTCTTTCTCCGTAGGAGGAAGAGGGCGACGATGCCGACGTGTCCACAGCACCGTCTGTTGCTAGCCACAGGCTGCCCCCAGCGGCGCATTTGCAGCACTATACAGCGCGCTATTCAGACGCCAGTTATGGCGTGCTAGGGCTGCGTGATGCACACGAGGAGAACCCCGAGAGCATATTGGATGAGCATGTGCAGCGCGTCATGAAGACGCCTGGCTGCCAGTCACCTAAATCTCGCTCACCCGACGGTCTGCCTGCGGCCAAGTTGCCTTGCCACACCGCATTATTGCCCGGCATCCAGGGAAAACACCAAGCAAGGTTCGTTCCCAAGGGTGAACCGGCACACATTTACCACCACAAACATACACATTACTCGCACCACGGTGACGCAGAAGGCACGAGGCCTTGGAACCTAGAACAGCACCATTACGGCTCTAAGACGAGGAACTACTCCGATGGTCCCAGCGCTGTGGAGCCCATGGGCTACAGGTATATGTGAATCAAATATTTTCGTAATGTACTTGTGGATTCTAGTGCTTCATGGAAGACTAAATGCTTTTTGCTGTTTATTGTAGCAGTAAAGGTAGTACAATGTCGAAACGGCAGTCCAAAAAGGGCGAAGATGTGCGGAACATGGAGATGCGAGAAACCGTTCCTCCTGAAGAGATGGACCGGAATCAGAAGATCATGCAATGGATGATGGAGGGAGAGAAGGAAGTTGGACGCTCCAAGAAGAGCCCCTATGGGTAAGTTCTACTGATGCACTGCAGGGTTACTCCACGGTTCCCTCTCACTTCACTAAAACAAGCCCATTAAAGGTACAAGAGATCAGTATTGTTTTATAATGTCTGTTGGTTAGGCGCGACAAGATCACGAGACAAGATTTTAAAATATTTTAAAGAAAACGAAAGGCCAAAACCTGGTCTGCGTGTATTTCAATGCGTGTTATAGCAAATATCTCAGTCCTCAGAGGTTCATGGGGACAAGACGTCGCTTCAAAAGATGGACTGAACCCTGAATATAGGAGTTCGACTCTCAAATAATGTAGATCAGTGGGGTCAAACCGGATCCCTAAAGGGCCGTGTGGCTGCCGGTCTTTGTTCCAACCATCCCAGGAGCTCACATGATCAGCCGTCTAACTTGAGACCAGCTCATGAATCTAGTGAAATCAGGTGTGGACTTAAATCCCAGAACCACACCGGCTCTTTGTGGATGAGTTTGACACCCTTGAATTAGACGGCTGATCATGTGACCTCCTGTGTCGGTTGGAACAAAGACCTTGCAACAACATGGCCTCTCATAGATCCAGTGCCACACCCCTCATGTAGATAGTATAGTTTCACCATGGCAATGAAATCTCTAGTTTATGAACGACCGATTCATCAACATTTACTAGGACAATTCTTTTTACATTGTGCCATTAATAAAAAGGTTTTAGTAGCCGACACATTATTTTATTAACACATTACATGCATGAATTTACACATTAATTCAGTTTTGTCAGTTGCTTTTATCATTTTGCTTTAAAATCATATTTTAACACATGAATGCAAAACAAGGATCCCATGACATTCACAAAGCACTTTGAGGTTTTGGCCATTAATTTGTTATAAACCTTTGAGGAATGAACCTGTTTTCTACACATATAGGACAAACGCCCCATTGCTGCCGTTTTTACTGATCACGCTTAAAAATGAATCCTACTAAACTATTATCTTCCAGTGCATGTCTATATGCAGGCTGTTTTGGCCACAGCCATGTAATGCTTGTAAACAACTCACTACTATACACACACAAAAAGCTGTACAATTACCACGCTTTTTAATTTGCTAAACCATACTCAATACTCCACAACAGACTGCCGAATTGTCATCTTTTCATTTAAGTGTCGGGCTTTATCACCATTTATCCTGCTCAGGGTTTTGTTGGGGTATGACTTCAGGAATAATGGATTTTTAAGTGTTGAATTTTGCATAATGGCTATAATTAGTTTCCTGCTCATCATAAATGACTGAATGCCTGTCTCCTATTGGTTGAATTACATTATATAAAAAGGTTTAATTATTGACATTTCTAAACTATGTGACTCATTAGTATAGGTCACCATCTCATTCTTATTCAAATCAGGAGTAACCTTTTTGGACTATCTTCCTGTTATAAATGCAAAAATTTATTCACTGATTTGTAGTGGGGGGTGGGGGCAGATTCTGCAAAGAATGAGCAGTTCAGAATCAGCCAAGGGCAACTTGTAATGCCAGGGCAAGTCAATCAGCTTCTTAAATCACTAATAGTTGCCTAATGGACGAAATGTGTGTGTGTGTGTAATTTGGGTCTACCAAGATAACAGGGCATACAAAATCGACACAAAAATACATTAATACAATCTTTGTTCTATGTAACAAGAAAACACAGGGCCCGCATACCCTAGTGGTTAGGGTACAACTAACCTTCCAAAGGTTAGGGTCCAAAGGTCACCAGTTCAAACCTCACCATTGCCAGGTTGGTGCGGTTGGGCTCTTGAGCAAGGTCCGACTGTATACTGTAATTTCACTGTAAGACGGAGTACCTTAAAAGCTGGAATTAAAACACATCTCTTTGTCTGGTCTGTTTCTCAGGAGCATCTCCGGTTCTAAGAAGGCCCAGGGTCACGAGTCGGGCCGGCCGAGCTCAGTGGAGCGGCCGGGAGCCGTTCACCCATGGGTGAGTGCGCAGCTTCGCAACAACGTGATGCCCTCACACCCGTTCATCCAGGACCCGACCATGCCTCCCAACCCAGCCCCCAACCCCCTCACACAACTGGAGGAGGCCCGCAGACGACTTGAAGAGGAGAAGAAGAAGTCTGCGACCCTACAGACCAAGCAGAGGTGAGCTGCATTCTATATGCCTCCGGGAAAATGCCTACTTGTATTCTGATTAGTGAATGATGACATCACTTAAAGGAGACACAGTTTTTGTAACTATGCCTAAATGAACAGGTTATCCAATAAAGCCTAACTATTAAGTTTGTAGACAGGTCCGGTCTTGGTTGCGTGAGCTGCGTTATTGATTTGTCATATATATATTTTACCCATTTCATTTATCTGGCCTTGGGACAATACACTGTTTGCATCATTCAAACTCCCCCCGAAACCGGGTCCCTTTTGCTGTGACAGTGTCACCCAATGAGCCAATGTTTCATTCCCATATATAGAATTTTTTTTTTGGGTATGTAGTTTTTTTTCTTCCACAATCAGACTAAGCAAAGTCAGATCAACATACACCCACATGTGTTCATTAGCTTTTTATGACCTGCTACTTTCAGGTTCCCACATAGAGCTTTATCACACATGGAGAACCACACTAAGCTCCTTGTGGCCCCTGGCATGTAATCAAACCACAGTAATAAGTGTCATTTTCCACTGTGAAAATCACATCACTGTATTGTGAAACTGAAATCTTGCATGCAAGATTTGTGCCTAGCTGTTTCATATTTTTTTCTTGTGCACTGTTAGCAATTGCATAGTAAGAAATGGATTTTAGTGTCAATTTTCTGCTGTACGTCTGTGTGCACAAAACTGTCATAAAAATCCCATTTTCATCTGCACACTATTAAAAAAGAACAAAAAGGTGCAGTGTCCACTGGTGGTCCACTCACACTCATGAGTCACAGTAGCTATTCCATGGGCTTAGTGGTTAAGGTACTTGGCTGGTAATCAGAAGGTCGCTGGTTCAAGTCTGACCGAGGCCCTTAACCCTCAACCCTCAAAATTGTGTTCAGCCATAAATGTAAGTCACTTTGGATAAAGATTTCTGCTAAATGCTGAAAATGTAAATGTGATAACCTTCCTGTAGATAAGATGCATTTCTTGAGTGCAGTTATTATGAGTTTAATTAGAAGATGGAAAATTCAACAATGGAGTATGATACCAACATTATTCTTTTAGGAATGTTACACACTGGACCTCATAAGCAGTCAGACTGTATTCTGATAGCTTGACGGTCTATGATTAAAAAAATAGAAATAGAATGTCAGCTCTGGCCCTAATAGAAATTGCCACATGTGCATTGTAGATGGGTTACAAATAGCATCCGAGCTCCTGTGTGGAAGTCTTTGCAGCTTTGCTTTCAGTTTAAATCAAGTATCAGCTTAGAAATGAAGTGGAAACTGTCATTTTTAATGGAAGCATTAATCAATAACCAATTAGTAACCATTTTTCTTTTAAATTGAGGTTTTGACTGTTTGAAAGAATATACAGATTTACTAAGAAGGAATAACCCCAGAAGTAATGAAAATGGATTCCCCCCAGTGCTAGTCTCATTCCATCCTCACATTGGTTAACATTGCACGATTCATATTAGTGATTGATTAATATGTTTTTTTTTAATATTGATTGGAGACACTGAATTGTCCTGTAGGACTGGTGTACCATCCAGGGTGTTACCTTGTGCCTTGTGTCCACTGAAGAGCTGTTATAGGCTCCAGCACCCCTCTCGTACCCTAATTAGGACAAGGGGTTAAAGGCAATGAACTGAACTGAACTTTACTATGCTAATGTTCAATTTTATTTTCATTAGTCACTTAATGGAAACACACGCAGATTCACATATTCTTGATATACTATAATGATTGTTACCACAGCGGCTAGGTTTTATTTTCTTTACTCTTTGTTAAATTACGTTTGGCTCAAATATTTGAAGCCGAGAGCAGTTAGCTTTAGCCATGGGCCTAAGGAGTAAAACGTCCATTCTACAGCCACATTGAGGCATCCCTAACTTATAACACCAGAGCTACTATGTTAAACAAACAAGCTGCAGATATTTTTTCTACTATGTCCTTAAAGTTAACTGCAAATGAGTTCTCGGTGGTTATTCATTTTTTCACTAATTAAAGCAACTCTTGATAGTTCACTAGTAACATATAAAAAAATATGGCCAAAGGACCTTTAAATATCATACATTAAGCCTTAGTTTTATTTACCAGGACTGTTGTTGCTGTTGTCTTTTCATGCTGCAGCAGCTAGTTCCACCATGCCAATAACACGGGGCTGCCTGTAAATGCGCCTGACTTTAAATCGGCGCTACCAAACACGGACATATCGGTCGACCTCTAATTCATGTCGTCATAGGTCATATATTAAGCTGTAATTCTTTTATGACTGTAATCACTCTAAATTCACCAATGCTTTCTTTTTCTTCTGTTCAGCAGACACAAAGCTATTAAAAAGTGCGAGAACATCACTGTGGCCTATTACTTCTGTGGCGAGCCCATCCCATACAGAACCTCAGTCAAAGGGAGGATCGTCACACTGGGACAGTTTAAGGAGCTGCTTACCAAGAAAGGGAGCTATAGGTAAGGCTGTCTTAAATGTTCCTGCCAGTACAAACAGTGATTACAAGCTCACCTTAAGGCTGGTGATGGCATCTCTTGGGTTGTAATAGTGCAAACCATGTGACCATGTTTGGCATCAATTCAAGTTACATATGGAATTTTATAGGTTTTATAGAGTCCTTGTCTTTTATTCAGAAATTCCCCTTTCTTTGCCGTCACAGGTATTATTTTAAGAAGGTGAGTGACGAGTTTGACTGCGGCGTGGTATTTGAGGAGGTGCGGGAAGACGACGCCATCCTGCCCATCTTTGAGGAAAAGATCATTGGTAAAGTGGAGAAGATTGACTGAAGGTCTTGAAGTAGCGAGCAGAGTCGAGCCTTTCAGGAGGAGCTACACAGCAGCCAGAAAGAGAAGAAGCTGATGGTGCTAAGCTGAAGCGGGGCTGCTGATAGATGGAGCCGTGTATGTGAAGGGAGGGTCTGGGGAGGAAGAATTGACAGGCTATGAAAAAACCCACACACACATATGCACAGAGAGAGTTTAAGCAACAGTAGAAGAATTGTGGGATGTATACGATGAACCCCACGCCTTCTTTCTCTGCACTATAGCCTTTTCTCACACAGGTCTCAAACAGCTGCCCTGTGCTACTGGTCATCGTGGCATGCAGTAAGCCTTTGGACTGTACAAAGGATCGAAGCAGCACACTTACCGTACTGGTATATTCTAACTTTGAAATGTAATGTAGCAATGTAAAGTTTGAGTAGAAAAACGAGTTCCTAAGAAATATGTTTACTAAAGCTGCATATTTTTGATATGACTTATCAAGGAAGGTATTCTTTCTAATGTAACATCTCTTGTAATTTTTATTACTGGTACCACATGTACAGTCTGTTTAAAACAATGAAAAGAGGAAAAAAGTTTTATAATTATTTAAATATTTAAAAGGAAAACCCCTATTGGCTTATTTTTTAAAGCTGTGGCAGATGGAGATCATGGTTTCACGAGGACCCTGGGATGAGAACCAGAAACCATGGCTCATGCTCCACCAAGTGCTTTTATCTTTTAAATACGACTCTGTGTGTTCTCCACTCAACTGCTTTAAGCCGCAGTCGCACCGGATATTTAACAGTGAAATGCAATAGATACATTTCAAAGGGAAAAACATTCAAGCTTCTACTCGCATCCCTATTCAGTTCTTTCCAAATATCCGCTGTAAATCGGCCGTCTCAATTTCCAAGTGTGAATCTGCAGCTAGATCTCCACATGCCCTCTGTGACAAGGGTTCGACCTTGTGTATGGAGAGCCACACCGGTTCTCCCAAACCTCTCCTTTGTGACCACAGTCTGACCACCCCTTCCTCAAACGTGGTCTGTCGTGTCGGTGTGGAGACCTGGCCAGGCTAATTTCAGCATTTATCTAAACTTTAACAAATAAAGGAGATTCTTTGCCAAGATGACCACTAACTGTTTAACACCCATGTAACAAATGTTTCACTGCTAAGCAAAAACGATACCGCAAATTATACACACGTTTACATGCACAAACTGCAGGACAATGGCAGACTAATTCATGCCTGGTCTTCCATTCCCAGCATGGTCACTTAGATTTCATGTGAATTAATACTAGATTTTGTTTGTCTAACCGATCATGCAATTACATCGAGTGGTTAACAGAGTGGAGGCAGTATGAGGACTTTGTTGTTTTTGTTTCTCGACTTTGCGTACAGCTTCTGCCTATGAAATAAAATATGCACCCATACACTTAGTCATCTTGCCCTGTGGTTCTATTCCTCTTTGTCCAAAAAAGGGCCAAAAGCTAGTCACGCGTACCACGTTCGTGTCGGTGGTTGTTCACATCTGTAATTTAGAAACGTGGACTGTACGTCTATCTCGCAGGGCTACAGGTCGGGAACCACTGATCTAGCCTGAATATTTAAGCAATGAAAAGCATCTATGGAATCTTACACATCAGTTTGTAACAGATTTATATTTTTATGTACGTACTCCATTTACAAATCAAACTGAAATGCGCTCAGATTTCACAATGCTTGCATATTTTCAAGTGGTCCATGACTTAGACCGAAAGTGTTGGCCTCATCAAGATCATGTTTACACTCAACGAAATGTGTTACAAAATGGTAATGGAGTAACAGGAAGTACGCCTTTTGCATCACATTGCTGTTAAATATAGATTTTATTTTTGAAATAATGTTATTCTAGCTTGAAATGTCAGATGCGGTAAGAGGTCACAAAACGCCAAAGAACAAAACACTTGTATCGATTGTGCTTCTCATTTCCATTTGTGGTTAGATGTGTCCACCCACTTTACTCAAACACTTCGTATCAGAGGATCAAGCACGTGCTTACCATATTTTGTGGGATTCTTACTGGGATGATGGACTGATTTTGGAACAGTAAATGGTGCTGCAATGATATTACATCCTAGCCTTGTGTAAGAGAAACTTGTCATGTAAATGCTTGCCATTTTTCACAATCCCATCAAAGTTTTATGTATTCTTTTTGAGCTTGAATGAAAGGGTACTCGACAGTAAAAGCTTTTTTTTAATCATTGCAATTACAACAAAATAGTATTCATGCTTAAGCTTTTCATTGGGCATGCAGAGAGGTTCATAATTACTGTGAAAAGCCTGCAAGTGAGATCCTCTCACTTGTAATTGATTTTGTACGTAGTACATCACGGAGTGCCTTGATGAGCATGATCACGCTCTGCAGTCTCACCCCTCTGCTCTTTCTGAGAAGTACCAGGGTCTAGAACCATTGCCTTTTTTTTGTTTGAAGCCTGATGTTTTTATTTTGCCTCGATGTATGGACTGTTAGTTTATCATGTGAAGTGTCGTCCCACATTTGAATAAGCCTTTTTATGTAAATATGTACATTCTCTGTGTCTTCAGCCAGCATACTGATTTGGATAATTAGTGCCCTGGTTCTCAAGTGTGCTGAGTTTGTACAGTTATCATTTTATGGTACGTTGAACAATAAAGACATGTAATAAAAGTGCTCAGTCTCCTTGATTATTGTGAGAGTTAATTCCTTAACGTTTCACAGGGCTGTGTGCTTTTTCACTGCTTTTGGGAGATGCCATGCAGTGATTGCTTTTTTACTTTCACATACTTTACAGATGGTGGCACTGTTGGTCTTTGGAATATATTTTACTTGCTTTAGCCATTGTCATGACACCTTCCTGGATCTACCTAAATGATCTACAGCGTGTATATGTATGTATTTTCTAATTAAATACATTTTCAGTCCTTAATAGGCTGCATTGTTATGAATGCTGACCACCTAAAGATCATTAAGTACTTGTTAAGACTTGCTAATGAGCCTTATATCGATGGCCATGGTTTTAAATTGCATGTCGATAGAACACATTTTAGTTAATATGTTTTTGTGGCCTAACTTAATTCTGTTGATTTGCACCAAATGGTGTCGGTCAGGTTCGGGTGGTCTGGACAATAGGACCTGAAGCCAATTCTCAAGAAGCTCTCCAAGGGTTCATCAGCAAGAGTGGACAGATATTAAGATTTTTATTATCACGTGGAGCAGAAGGATTTTCCACTAGCACACAAGTGATGAGTGTGTATTTTCCCTGATTCATAACTCATCATTGTCATAGGTTGGGCTGATCAACAACCTAGCCACTAGGATGTGCAAATTAGTGCATTGCAGTGCCTGAATAAAATAAG
>JAYDZF010000013.1:10562483-10574228 GCA_034509105.1 Microcambeva barbata
AACAGCTAGACACTCTATATACTAGAATGTATGAAATGTTGGCTTTATAAGGTGGAGATTAAATCGGTTAAATCAGATTCAAATTTATTTAAACGCAAAGCTAATCAAAAACAAATGTTCTAATATTCAAAACTACAGAAAATATACTGTTTGTGTTTGTTATGGTGAAAGGGGGTTTGCGATTGACACTTTGCCTGACCTTCTACAACATATAATGGAGGGTTCGGTGCACCGTGTGTTATGACGCATTCATCTAAATAATACATTTATTGAATGTCTCCAACACACTCAACGACAAAGACAGGGCAATACAATTGTAAAGAGTTTGTAGAATATTGAATTTACAAGATTCTGAAACATTCCACAATAAGAAGGTGAATTGGCAAAAAAAATGATCCAGCAATTTGTGCCAAATGTAATGAAAGAATTGTTAATTATCACAGATTTATTGCTGCACATTTCGCAATAAACTCATTCACAATTAGAGACATTTAAATCAACAAATCGTTTGGATAGAAACTAACTTTTATTTAAAAAAAGGGAACATGCCAACAAACCAACATGACAATGTTGCAATATGGCACTTGCTCAATCGGTTTGTCTATGCTTAAACTAACTATTGACACTGATATCAAATTATGTTTGAATGAAGCTAAAAATTAAATCAGTGAATGTATGCAATTCTTCTTTATCCTGAGTGGGGTCACAGTGAATCTAGAGCTATGCATAAACTCTAGGCCCAAACATTAATGTAATTATTAAGGTGTATATCACAAACTCATTCACTCAAGCTTTACTCACTTTAATTTAGATTACGAATGTGGGAGGAAACAAGTGTAATGGAGCGGAACTTGGAATATCAAACCTGATAATTTCAGTTAATGGAGGTGGGATCAAATCTAGTTCCCCAGGACTTTGGAGCCAGGTGGCAACCACAATACCTGCTTGACAATTTTGTAATCAAGATTAATTTCACAATAATTAGAACTTAAACAGCATTGACCAAATAAACACACATATAGATCACAAACATGGTTGAATCAAAAGAACTGGCTTTGCTTCAAGCTCCCAAGTTAATTTTGTTAACAGTAACACTAAGCTTGATGTGAGGCTTAGACATGGTATACTCAAGTTACATTTGCTGCTATAAGGTAGATTCATTGTCATGACCTTGATTCTTCTCTTGTCCAAATGCATACATATCCAGTGTTTTAAGGTTTATGGACATCTTGTGGTATGAAACATAGCCAAGATGATCCAAGGAAGGAATAACAATAACTTATTCATGAAAGAGCTCTGTATTTTTGCCTCAGTACACAAGGCATCTAAGACGACCTAAACACAAATAATAGCTGATTTGAATTCAAGCTGAACACATTACACACTTTAATGCTTATTGGAATACTAAATGCATTAATATGTATGACAATAATAACTGCAGTCTGAACATGTAAAAAAAGAACTGTTTTCATTGTCTGTTGATAATAAGTCCAAGCACAAAATCTATAAGCTGTTCAAATTCAGCTTGTACTAGACTCTGAATGCAATACTATCATTCCCACTTAATTCTGAATGCAATTAAACATATGCATCAGGCAGCAGTATTCTCCAAGTTACATTATCATATCTATATGAGACAGCAAAAGGGATTTGTACAAGTATGGGAGTCTGGGTGGACGTTCTACACTTCCCATTGATTTCATTTAAACTTGAAATGTTCCTTAACAAAAGCAGTGGAATAGTGGATAACGAAATGAAGAAAATACATTCCCATTATTTTTAATTGGACAAGCACTTTTACTTGACACTGTGGAGAGCTTCAAGAGATAAGTTAAGTGAGCTGTTCCACAGAGAGGATGAAAAAATGAACTATTTCTTATTCCTTTCTAAAGGCTAGGACTTTATTGCATTTCTAGATTATTGGGAAGAATCACTGTAAACAATTGCTTCTTCTTCTTCAGAAGCTTGCGACTTTAGCTTGCCAGTGTGTATGTGTGCATGCAGAAGTCTATTAAGCAGTGAATTTATTACAGACAGTAGTCAGTCTTCCCTCTATAGCGATAAGGCTCAAAAAAGATTACATTATCCTTATCACTCAGCTGACCCTAGAAACAATAAGAGGCTCACACCCATCATATTCTCAGTTAAGATCGCCAATATTGACATTTATCAATTTAAGACACATCTTTAAACATTACACACTAACAATCTGGCAATCATTACTTGAGTGACATCAGAGCAAATGTGTTCATACAGTATAGGTGGAGAATAATGAGGAAAAGCCCTCGCGTTATTGCAAGCTCTTTCTGGAAGCTATAGAGCCTGTCATTAATCCCAACTGTCTGTAAAATTGAAGCAATAAAACCCCCTCTCGTCATACATCAAATATTGCCGGTGATGCTCCAGAAAATATAAATCTGGAGACAAATAAAGAGACATCTCTAGCGATTATTTCGTTAAGATTCCTGGGCACCCCACATTTTCTTTGTTGTACATGAGAGAGACATTATACCCATGGCAGTGCCTGACCTCATTTGCTGAGGAGAAGAAATTTAATTAACAAGGCAAACATTGTCTGTCCCAATGCCTCTGCTGAGACTCCTGCAGATAGAAGCTACCTTTCAATATTGGCCCAAAACAGCACCATTACAGCCGACAGGCAACCCTGAAAAGGATTTCACTCTATAAGTATTAAATTACAGCAGTCTGAGGCTTTAAAACTATCAAGTTGCAGTTGTGTGGAGCGTTTTACTTCCAACACCGGGTCCAATAAGAAAATAAACACACCACAGTAATTGCTTTAGACTCCTCACAGCAAGACTATGTCCACTGATAAAACATATGTGGTAAAAGATGAGAGGATTTCTTTTTTCTGGGCAGTAGGGGGGCAGTGCACAGATGCCAGCTGAGTTGACAATATGCTCTTGGTCTGACGCCACATAAAGACGGCGTGGAGCCCCTCGGCCCCTGTGCATCATGAAGCCATCCAAATCCCTGAGCATGCCAATCCATGTTTCAAGCAGAAAGCAAGGTTTGCTTAGCCCACATATGGTTTTATGGGGGTAAAAAAACAAATACGTACAATAGCTGCAATTCAGAAAGTGGGACCCTTGTTTAACAAAAGTGTCAGGAGATTAGTAGTTTATGACTGATAGAAAGGCTGACTACAGTGTTCATGTTTTGGCTAAATACACATGGACAGAATGAGAACAAAACCAAAATCAGTGGGCAGCACAAGTTTAAGGTTAGGCTGCATCACTACTGCTGCGACACAATAGATGTGCCCATCACTCTTCCCAAGTGGCTCCGAGGTTGAAGTCTTTAGGCCCAGACATAATATGATTGACCCCTTTACAGTGCACCTTTGTAAAAAAAAATGCTTAAAAACATTTGTACATCATCCGTAATGGTTTGATGTTGATAGTCCAAAATCTCCAGCCGTGTTCATTACTTGAAAGTGGCAAAGACCACTCAGATGAGGATAAAAATAGATCCATTATTGATTTGAATTAACATTCCCTTTACAGAAACAAGCAGACCCAGATCCTACCAAAACCTCAACCATTGCAGATGCATTGGGTTTTTAGTGTAATTTTTTATTTATTTATTTCACATTGTGCTTTGAAAAATCTTTGCCTATGCTTTTAAAACATTGCTTTGCTATTTTCTTTCAAACTTGCAATGCAAGCCATTGGCAAAGTCATAATATCATGATGGTTTGAAGATGTCTTTCAACATCTACTCTTGTCTTGTTTCATTTGTTTAGTTATCTGCTGAAAAAAAAATTGAGTGGCACTTAAAGCGTACAGCTTAGATTTCTGTCTGTGAAGGTGTTCTAATGTCTAAGGACTCCCTCCAACTGAAGCATGAACAGACCATTTAACCTTTGCAACATCTTCATGAGCTCTGAAATGCCTTGTGTGGTTCGTAAATGTTTTCCATGATACAGTTTTTTTTTTCCACACTCAAACATTATTGCAAGGGCAATGCCTGAACAAGCCAGGCAATAACAAAGCCAGTGCTTCATTACCCTAGCTCCTATTCATGCTAATGATGTGCACCATTACTCTTCTGCCTGCTTTAACTCCCGTGCCATTTCACTGACTTATGACACCATATATTACAGGCAGAATCACACAGGATATAAGAGGTGTTGACAAAAACAGTAAAATAAGACATGACCAGCAAAAGCTACACCAAAACAACACACAGGTATTGAGCATGTTTGCACCCCCCACACACAATATTATCCAGTATGAACACATATAATTGGCTTTTGCAAGAATTTTAAAATCACAACCAGAGAGGTGGCATCAAAGCAAGAAGCACAGCAAAACAATTTTAAGCCTAATTTGGTATGAGACATGACTGTCCCAGTGGCAGCACACAACACAGTCAATTACGCTATGGATTAAGCGAATGCAATCAAAAGATAGAACAAGATAATGCGTCGAGATACATTTGAAACACAAGCAATTAATTGAAGAAGCGTGACACCAAGCTGTTTGAGATGAAGGAGAAGCGGAGGTTTTGGCACTTCATCATTATTAACGACAAAGACGCCCACGAGTCTCCGGGAGGCCGAGTTGTGGCAGCATAGAGAGGGGGAGGGGTGGCCGTATGGTTCGAAAAAGGCAGACGGAGCTGTCAGACAGGCCGTCCGGATTCCGTGGCTGCTGTCTATTACTCATGTGACCATTGAACCCGCCAGGCAGAAAACGACTGGGGTTCATGAGGTGATTAATGAGCAATCCACTGCCACCCATCAAAATATGATGCCGATTATTAAGCCCCTGGACCTCTCAAAGGACAGGGCCCTGAAACATGCTTTCATCGAAAATCAATTTGGTGTTTCCCTCAAAACGGGACTCACTATGTCTTTATTCATTATGAGGCTGACATTGTGTTTGAACTGTGCATCTGGCTTTAGTCTCATGGGTTCAGGATTTAGAGTTAAGTTGAAAAACTTCATGATCTGTATGATATGTACATCAATTAGGTCATGGATTAGTTTTATTACATTTTAATTTTAGATTTAGCAGATGCCTATCTTTAAAGCGACTAACAGAACTGTGACAGTGTAAGCAATTGACAGTTGAGGGCCTTGCTCAAGGGCTCAATAGTGGCAACCCGGCAGTGGTGGGGGTAAACCAGCAACTTATATTACCAGTTCGGTGCCTCAAATGCTTGACTACAACTGCCCGAATTATTGTTGACTACTTTGCATATACCAATATACTTGCAGCTAATTTTATTTTATTAGTTTCTCAGTTGGTCTTTGGTTTTTCGTATCAGTTGTATTACAAGAAGCTCTTTACACCCTCCTGTCATAGGTAAACATGGTCAGTTTAAAGGACAGTGCATTGAGGCTTTACTCAGTACATAGAGAGTTTGTAGAGCATACTGGACAAATTACCTACATCAGCCCATTGGGTGGACATTTACTCAATTCACTACTTAAAAAGAAACAATATATTAAATGAATTAGCTTTCCAATAGGTCTGCAATAAAACCCAATGATCCGCTAGTCACCTTGTGCTAATATTAGAAATAAGAGTGAGAGAATGGCACCTGAGAAGCCATCATTCACAGGCTAGAGGAATAATGAGTTCTCCAAGCAAGCGTTAGGCACCACCACAGTCTCTGGATCTGGTACATTAGAAGCAAAGACAGGCTACACAGCAGCCATCAGGTTAGCACACAGGAGACTCCAAAGGAGATGGAGCCGCACATTTGATCTGTGTATCACGGTTAGAGGAACAGATGTGACAGAACGGTGGATTCTTGATAAACAGGCTATCTAGGGCACATACCATCTAAGACGCCTCTCTGGGGGCAGTTGGGAAAAACCCCAGGCATTACAAAGAAACCCAAAGCAAATTATCCTGACAGGGATGAAACAATAGCAAATTGGACAAATGATATAATGTGAGGCCTATGGTCCCCAGCAGAGCACTGCTGCATGGTGGTGCTTGTGGGGAATTGGAAATAAGAACAGGCTTTGATGCTAAAGGTCAGCCAAGACAGTGGCTCTCAGCATGGCCGCCTCATTGAAAGATCCCAAATAACCGTCCCCCCCAGAAACAATCTCACACTCAGCACGCCCATTGTAATGCTGTTGTTAATAATGCATTGTATATAAAAGGGACCCAGTTTTTATTTCTCTAGAGAGTGCCTCATGGCCTGCCAGCTTTTAATGGGCAGATACGAGAAGCAGTATTTAGAGATGTCACTGACAACCTCACAGACATATTTTCTTGGGACTCAATAAATCAAAGTGGTGGTATTTGACTGTCATAAAGCTTCATGATAAATAGCCCCAGTCTCGGACAACTGCAGCAAATGAGCCCCACATTGGGAAGGAAAAGCAGGTTTGCTATTATGAGTGTTGGGAGGCCAAGCGTCAGTTTTTATGACCCATACGCACAACTAAATACAATCTGACAAATTCCCATTAATGGCGTATTCATGATTTTGGCTGCAGGTGAGAGGAGGCCACAGGGTGTCAGATCAATTTTGAAATGACGCTAATTTGAATTCAGAACATCAGCTATACAGAAGATGCAATGCTCTCTTGTCTATTTTGTCGCGTTCAATTCCATCTTGTAGCACCTTCGTTTCACACAGACAAATCAATTACAAGGCAGTTCAAGAGCCAAGAAATACCTGCTTAAATCCACAGGCCAAAGGCCACTACTGGGTAAGTTCAACTAATGGCTTTCTCATGGCAAGTGGGGGAAGCCTGGGTTGACAATCTCATCCTCATCCCATGTGCTCCAGTACAGCAGGTTGTGACCAGCCCTGCTCATTAATCACCTATTACTGTCACTTGAAACACTCTGTTTCTCTCATAAGGGCTAAATAACTCTACCCATTAGTGGTATAGTGGACCAAGCACCTGGAAAACAACCCAGAGACACGGTTTACTCAAGTGAAGAAACAGTGGTGTGCTGTCTTTGTTTACATAGACCCTCATCAACACAGTAAGTGGCCTATGTGAGAGGGACAGCTGGCCATTTGGACTGGGTAACCACTTCGCTCTAAGCAGCAGGGAGTTGGCAGCACAGGCTAATACATGATAATATGAAAATGAGAGAGAAAAAGAGAGAAACCGTATATTCTCTGCTTTGGCCTTGCCTCATTACTAACACATTTAAACATACCAACAGTTCAACCACAGCAATTCACCACTGTGGATGTATTTGACCAACATGAGCAGTGTTGTTTTATTTTATAGAATAAACTAGACTAAGAATATAACAAATTGCACATTGTGGTAAAATACATATCCATAAACAGTAAAACGAGATAAAAATTTATCATTTTGAAGCGATAAGTTATTTTTTCCATGTATACTTTGGTCTGTTTATGTTATCCAAAACATATTTCCTAGACAACATTTTTATGAAATGAAAGTTATTGAGCCATGTTTAGTTTTATTTAAGGCATTTTGATGTAATTAAAAGTTTTTGGTAACTAATGTTGATCTGTTATTTGTTGCATATGACACTCTTCATGTTTGTATGCACTTTCAGCAATGCTACTAAGCAAGAATGTCCACAGGCCCTCTTTTGTCTTCAGACACCCCCTCTTTATTGGACCTTAAAATTCATGTGTCTGGGATCTCTAAACCAGCAAAAATGTCTGTGATTCAGCTTTCGTAGACTTTAGTGGACACAACATTGTGTGTGTTTTTACACTGATTTCACCTTTATGTTTAGGTCCCATCAATGCTAAAAATATCCAAATGCGAATAAAAATTAAATCTTGGTTGGGATCATTGATCTGTAATGACCTGCAAAGTGTCCAATAAATATACTTCAGCAAAATACAAAAATGAAGCTACACCCCTCACATTTCTGCAGATATTATAGTATATCTTTTCAAGAGACAACACTGCCAAATGTCACTTTGACACAATGAAAAGTAGTCTGTGTGCAACTTAAATTACAGTGTAAATTTATTCTTCCCTCAAAATAACTCAATATACAGCCATTCATGTCTAAAATACTGACAATAAAAGTGAGTACACCCCTAAGAGACTACATCCCTACATGTCCAAATTGAGCACTGCTTGTCATTTTCTTTCCATGTGACTCGTTAGTATTACTAGGTCTCAGGTGTGCATAGGGAGCAGGTGTGTTCAGTTTTGTAGTACAGCTCTCACACTCTCTTATACTGGACACTGAAAGTTCCAACGTGGCACCTCATGGCAAAGAACTCTCTGAGGACCCTAAAAGACAAATTGTTGTGCTACATGAAGATGGCCAAGGCTATAAGAAGTTTGCCAACACCCTGAAACTGAGCTGCAGCACAGTGAGCAAGAGCATCCAGCATTTTAATAGATCAGGGTCCACTCAGAACAGACCTCACATTGTTTGTCCAAAAAAGCTGAGTGCACGTGCTCAGCGTCACATCCAAATGTTGTATTTGAAAGATAGGCGCAGGAGTGCTGTCAGCATTGTTGCAGAGATTAAAGATTTTGGGGCTCAGCCCATACGCCGCCCACTACATCAAATTGGTCTGCATGACTGTCACCCCAGAAGGAATCCTCTTCTAAAGTCTGTAGACAAGAAAGGCCACAAACAGTTTGCTGAAGACAACTCAACAAAAGTGCTGAAGTCAACAAAAGACATGGATTACTGGAACCATGTTCTACGGTCTGATGAGACCAAGATTAATTTGTTTAATTCAGATGGTATTAAGTATGTGTGGCAGCAATCAGGTGAGGAGTACAAAGATAAGTGTGTCAAGCATGGTGGTGGGAATGCTATAGTCTGAGGCTGCATGAGTGCAGCAGGTGTTGGGGAGTGACATTTCATTGAGGGACCCATGAACTCCAATATGTACTGTGAAATACTGAAGCACAGCATGATCCCCTTCCTCTGGAAACTGGGTCGCAGGGTAGTGTTCCTGCATGATGACCCCAAACACACCTTCAAGACGACCAAAGTGAGGACCTCAAAACGTGAGGGTAAAATGGATGGACTGGCCAAGCATGTCGCCAGACCTAAACCCAATATAACATCTTTGGGGCATCCTCACACGGAAGGTGGAGGAGCACAAATATCTGCCAGCTCCGTGTTGTGGAAAAGCATTCCAGTGGCAACCTGTGAAGCTCTGGTAAACTCCATGCCAAGGAGAGATAAGGCAGTTCTGGAAAATAATGGTGGTCACACAAAATATTGACAGTTCAGGAACTTTCGCTAAGGGGTGTACTCACTTTTGTTGCCGGTGGTTTAGACATTAATGGTCGTATATTGAGTTATTATTAGGGAAGAATAAATTTACACTGTTATATAACAGACTACTTTTCATTGTGTCAATGTGTCATTTTGTCAGTGTTGTATATATGAAAAGATATACTTAAATATCTGCAGAAATGTGAGCGGTGTACTCACTTTTGTGATACACTGTAATAGAGAGAATCTGAGAGGTAAATTAACTATTTTGTGAGATCGGGTAAAAAGAAGATTCTGCTACTGCTGCAGAGGGAGTTATTGCATTTCAAACCACGAAGAATTACAGCTAAAGATTAATGGACTGCATGTCTGCTGGTTGAAGTCGTTCCTTGATTCTGAATTAGCAAAAACATTTCCAAATGTACATAATAAGATACATTGTATTGTCAACGCTGTAATTATGCCACATAAGTTAAATAGCTCTATTTATGAACTAATTTTATTTATTGTTTCTATTATTTAGTTTATTTAGCTGAATGGAAGGTAAGAAAATTATCTGACCATAAGCTTTTTAGTTGTCTTTTTAGAGAGCAGCTGTTTATTTATTCAAAAACATAGTTGCAATATGAATGCATTGACAATACACATGAAATTGACATTGTCAATCAAATCTTTACTATTGGTCTCTATTGTAATATATTTTTTTGTATTACTTTATATATTTGTTTCAGTTAAACGCAGCTTAGAACACTGAAGTTAAAATAGTTTTATTTATTCTTTATTTTTTCTGCTTCTAGTGTGGTAAGTCTGGCCTGACTTAAAAAGACAAGACAGAGGGTATCAAGAAGAAAGAGCATAGACAGAGAATAGAGGAGCATTACCATGTATTTGCATCTCCGTTCACTAGACAAGGAGGCAGATTGATTAATGGAGACAAGGCTGGCTGAGCCATAACAGGGCTCCTGCTCAGGTTAAGTGGTGCTTAGATTGTTTTATATAGCCTGTGATTAGGAGGATGAAGCTGAAGAGTTTGATCGCTTCGAGTTCGTACCCTTTCAAATCAGTGGGGGCCTTTCGATCCAACCTGACCTGGCAACTTTAATCAGACATGCCGGGACTGTTTCCCCAAAGCCTGACAGCCTGTCCACTGCTCATACAAAACACAAAAGAGAGCGGGCCAGACTAATGAACATTTGGTGTCACCTATCATTTGAGGAAATACTATATATGTAACAATACTCACAAAAAGTTAGAGATATTTGGCTCAATTCCCAAATATTTTTTGCTCAAAAATAATACAAGCTTGTCTTAGAGTTGTCAGATGACATCAAGATGGGCCCCAAGCTCTTCAGGATAATATTCTTTTTTTCTGAAACATGGGTCCTGTTACATTTAGCATATATCTAATACAGCATTCCATCATTTGAACTTCATACCAAAAAATAAAACAACGCTAGTTCGATGCTTTACTTCAACTTACATTTTCAAATTGGTGATTAGGGTTTAAAAATAATTTAAAAAAGCTGTTGTTTGGAGTATAACATGCAACTCCTCATCCAGAAACAGGCACAGGGAGAGAACATTATCCACTGTCCTCTGATCATCACCCTCACTTAACCTTTTTATCCAGAAACCCACCTCTCCAGTGCTGCACTGAGAACAACACAGCAAGGTGTTTTTTTAGAACTATACAGATTTCACAACAAAAGTGGGAAGCAAATGCATCACAGTAACTTTTACATTTACTAAACTTCTTGTTCATTTTTGTTGTTTAGGTAAAATGTACAACTGTACAAACAGTCTAGATCCTATATGTTCAGCGATATTTCATGACATTTCCTTTTCTCTGTGTCTATTTGGGATCTAAATAGTTTATTTTCTGATTTAAATATTTTTTTATCTGTTATCAAGAGGTTTACAGAGCATACACCGGAGGCATATTTGATGCTTAATGCACATAGCATGACCAGAGAGAGGGACAGTCCCAGGTTTAGTGTGGGCTCATTACATTCTATAATATAACTGCTACATTCCAAAAATACATTTCTTATATTCCTAGACAGAGACCCTAACAGAACAGGATACATTTTTAATTTTATGTCAGTTCAAACTGCTGTCAGTTCTTCATTATTTTATTTGTCCATGAACAGTACTCACCAATCAGAACTGCTCATTGGAATGGGTCAGGCTCTCTCCAGTAGTACTTACATGCCCCTGCTGAGAAGGTTATGAAGGGTTTTGTAATGTAAAGGACCTCATGGATTGGTGAGTTTACTTAACTTAAACACTTAAATGACATCTCTGGCTATACAATAAAAGGGGCTTACTGTGGATATTTAATCAGAGGTTACAATGATAATTATTGGAAAATGTGAAACAGTGTGCTCTTAATTGTAGTTTGACCAATAACAAATGCATACATGCTGCTTTGATTATTGTTTATGTGTGCTCTTTATATGGTTTGATCATTTGGGGTGTGCTGGGTGGTGGGGCCTGTTGTTTAATAGCTCTCTAATAAATATAGAATATATATATATATATATATATATATATATATATATAT
>JAYDZF010000013.1:10578837-10589401 GCA_034509105.1 Microcambeva barbata
TATATATATATATATATATATATATATATCCCTGTCAGTGCTCATAGTGTCATATCTAGTTGGCATATATCCTGAATAATTGTATTTATTTAATAAATAGGATAATGTAATTATTAAAGTAGTAATCATATATCACAATTTCCCTTTATTGTAGTGCAACTAAATCCATAGCAAACAAGTAAGAGAGAAAACATCAGAGCTTCTGAGAATCTAGGCAGCTCAACTGTCAGGGGAGTATCTCTTAGCATGCCTTGCCTTTACTTTTAAATGAACTGGATAAGTATTTTAATTAGTTGGCTAATTGTCTAAGTAATTGGTAGACAACTTAGCTCAAAGAGTAATCAATCTCTACAGGGTTGTGTTCTATCACATCAAAGATCTGTAATTAAGACAGTTATCTGTGGAACGTACTCAAGGCCAGCACAGTGGCGTGGGGGTGGATGATCCCAGATAATTTATGCCTGATGAGATAAGGACTTAAGTAAGAAACCAGAGAAGTGACTTATCATGATGCAGCGAAAAACACAAATCACAGTTCAGATAAATAAAACACTGTTCTTGGAGCTATCATCAAGCATAAAAATATTTATAGTTCTGACAATAGTAACACAACCCTAGATCAGACAGAGTTGTAACAGTATGGAAGGTGTTTATAAAAATACTGTATGTACCTTTACATTCATTTCAGACCTTTATGAACCTGGAATTTATAGAATGTTTATTAATAAATATTTCAGGTGTTATTTTGACCCATTCATGTCATGCTCTGTAAACGGAAAATCTAAACCATTTAATTTTTATGTAATGTATTTCAGACATTCAGGAATGAATGTTTATTAACTAAAGTATGTAATCTAACCAGAAACAATCATATATTTGGTTCATACCATTTGCAATTAAATACAAGTGAAATAAAGGAAGGGAACACATTGTCCCAACTTCTCTGTAATATTATTATTTTCAACTAAAATCAAAATATAATTATAAATTAAGCATACCAGCATAATTTTCTTAAATGCATTTTCAGTATGGCAAATCATTTTAGTCATTATCTGACTTTTTTCATAACATGATGGTTTTGCTTTAGTTATAGGTAATAATAAATTAGGCTTGAAAGGAAAGCAACTTAATTTCTCACATTCTTCTGTTTGGGGAAATTATAATATAACCATAGTTGAAAACAAGATCCATAATGAACAATTATACAAACAGTCAGTTTCTGCATAGTGCAGATTACTTAATTAAAATTACTATAATGAAAAATGAACCAGTTACTGCAGGGAACCTTACTTATCAATTTCCAGAAAGGGAATTGAAATGTTTTGCCTCCATGCATTAGCAAGTTAATGAAAGCGACCTGCCCTGCAATAAAGATTAGGTTTATTTTACAAATAAATTAAAGTATTTATGGCATTATTAATTACAGGGCCCAGTGGCTCAATTTCAGGTATTAGAGAAGATGTATAATGGGTATAATGGGAAATTAACTGAATAATTCATTATACCACATGAATCTGCTTGCTTAAACCTGAGACTACTCAAATTTGACTTTACATATGAATGCAGAGTTCACATATTTATGTGTAGAACAATAAATGAGACAATAATTGAAAGTTGGCTGTACCCATAAGGGAATCAACTCTCCCATGAACAAGTTCATGATATGGTATAAATCTTTTTTTCATTTCATCATAAGTGAGCCCTGATATTGAGAAATAATATTTAGCTCATAAATGACATGTTACGTTATAGCATTTAGATATATAAAATATTATGTGTAAGATAAGAACTATAATAGCATTTTATGGTGGTGTCATGGTGAACTGATCTTTTGTGTCTAATGTATTATATACTTTTTTAGCAGGTAGTTGTGCCTTTTGGCAATAAAAAGCTAATCAAGGTCATATTAAAAGGTTTGAAATTATGAAACAAATAACCAATTAAATGAAAGTGTAATATGTCTTTAAGAAAAGTAAAAGAATGCAAGAGAGGGAACCACATGGCTCATGGGGCTTAAGATTTCTAGAGATGTGTGTGTGGGCAGTAAATGTACTCATCAGTACAGATCAATGAACTATTTGATCCAACACGGATCTGTGTATTCACCACACTGTGACAGGGAAAGCTATTAGTGAGCAATTTGGTGAAATGTGCAAATGAGACTATACTTAAAGTAAAATGAATGAATCCTGCTTCTCTGATACTAATGTAAGCAGAATGGCATTAAAATAACTGCATTAGCTGTTAAATATAATGTTCTTTTAAATCTCTGAACTTAACATGATCATTAAATGACCACTTGAAAAATACTGAGTTACTTCAACCAAATTTTGAATTCGAAGAATACATTAGTAAATAATCTTCACAATTATGCCATAGCATAGTATTATATATGTATTATTGCAACTAGATCACCAGCTGACAACATATGATAACTTCTGAGAGCTAAATGTAGGTTCTAGAATATTCAAAACTATTACTGCATTAATTTAAAATTATTTTAAAAGCACATGAAAACACCACTACACTAAAACTTGATCACAGAAATTACAAGAAACTCAATACAAGGGGCATGAGCAATTATTTGATTAATATACAATAGATTAAAGTAAATACTAAGATAAACGACTGAGGTGAGAACACACAAGGAACAGGAAGACACAATGACTGTGCAGACTAATATCCCAGAGAACAAAGGGGTGCTGAACTAACCATAAGATAATGCTAACTGCTAATGCAGGCATTAGGTAAGCCGTCTATAAATGACCTGAAGTTCTAAACAGACATATGCTTCTAATCAAAATGCACCCAGAAATATTTGTCTAAGACTAATGATTAAGAAAGGAACTAATTACAGACATACATAAGTACAGTATATTCCGTTATACTTGTATATTACTTTGGATAAAGGATCTAATTGTGAACGTAAAAAATAAATAAATGAATAAATAAATAAATAAATAAAAAACACAAGGGCACTAGACAAAGGAAAAAGATGTATACCAAAACAAGGGGCCAGACAGCAAAGAAACAGTAAGTGAACTAGCCAAAATCACATCCAGAATGACCCAAAATATGTCACATTGTTCACATAGTGATTATTGAAACTCAAGAGATAGATGTGAAACCAATGGGAGGAAAGGGGTGGAGACTATGAGGGGAGACATAAGACCACAATAAAAACAATGAACTAGGGACTGACATTGTGACGCTGTTAATGAAGTCAGTTAACCTGCCAGCTAAATTGCAATTGTTAAAGGGGCATGTTTTATGAGTTACTGCAAACTACAGTGCCTTGAACAAAGATTACAGCACAAAGGTCTCAAAACAAAAATATAGCGACTCCTAACCATTTAATTCAGATGTTTCATCCAGTCACATTGCCACCAGTGAATAAAATCAAGCACCTAGCTAACAGTCTACCTTTTATGAAATAATTGGTCATTTTGAACAGCTCACTAAGATTGATTGTGCTTCTGTAACAATATACCCTCAATGCAACAAATCAATCCATGTTCTTTAATTCCTCTAGATTTTCCATGATCAATTGGAATATTGTGAATCAAGATATTCATTGTATGGATTTCCACGACCAAAGAGCCATATCAAGCACACAGCCAAGCATCAAATAAAGTGGAGTAAAGCATGCCACCACTAGACCGAGATGTGTTGAATGGAGTGACAAATAATTCTCTGTGTCTGTGTTTGGTGATTGCCAAGAGTATGTTACTTGCCTGTGCCAGCTGTAAAGTTGGTTGGAAGCAGAATAATGGTACTGGCTTGGGTTTGGCCTAGGTTTCTTAGTTCCAGTGAAAGGAAACCTTAATACTTTAGAATCATAAAATATATTAGACAATTGTACTCTAATAAACCCCATCAAAACTCTTCTATAACTGAAATTTGGCCCTCTCATTTAGCCTCAGTCACAAAAGCTATTTCAGATGAATGGGCACATTTTTCCACAGACATACTCCAAAATTGTATAAAGCCTTCCCAGAAATGTGGAGGGCAGAAAAACTATATCTGTGCCTTTTAATTTAAAATAGTATATTATAAAGGCTTATTTGGGTATTATATCTAACTGTCCCAATCCATGTACTGAATTTAGCTCAGACAGACACAGTCCAGGCATAACATTATGACAAATGACAGATGGAGTGAATACCATTGATTATCTTTTCTTAACTGTACCTGTCAGTGTGTGACATGTAAATTAGGAAGCAAGTAAACATTTTAACCTCAAAGTTGATGGTAGATGCAGTGCAAAGTGTTAGGGTAAGTTTGACAAAGGCTGAATGTATGGCAGATGACTTCTAAAATTGCAGCTATTGTGGGGTGTTCCCAGTCTGCCGAGGCCAGTGTCTATCAATAGTGGTCCAAGAAGGAACAGCAAACCGATCTTGTGTCATGGGTGGTCAAGGCTGGCCCAGATGGTTCGATCCAACAGACAAGTAGCCAAATTCATGCTGGTTCTGATAGAAAGGTTTCAGAGTACACAGTGCATCAGAGTTTGTTGTGTATCCCTGGTGGGTGTAAGGTTATGCTTCTACAGATATATTTTAGCTGAATATTGCTGTGTGGGTACAAGACTGGATTGCCTTGATGAAAAAGACCAAGTACTTAAAGTAAAAATCATCAAGAGTACAAAGGTCCAGTTACATTTGACATATTATCTAACGTTATTTTTCCACATAAATTTTAACATTTTAAATCCACTAGATTTTAGCATATGTACTAGTCAGGGCATAATGTGCTTGATAATCCCATGTATACAGCAAAGAAGGCTGCTGTGTTAAGTGATCAGATTACAGTGGTGGAAAATGATAGCAGGTGTACGCATGTTCAAACCCAAGTGGCTAATTAAAGAGGGGCTACCCCAGGAGACAGACTGAAGAGGAAATTAAAACAGTCCTCCTCCTCTCTTACTCAATTTCTCTGCCTGCTTCCCTCCCTCCCCCTCCAGCAAGGGCCAATAAGGAGAGTGGCACTGACAGATTGACAAATAAGGTTAATAAGTACTTTCCACTTCTCCTAAAGGCTAATCAAATATTAATTCTTGCTGTGTGGTCAGCAGAAAAATAACAAACAATCAGTGGAGAGGAATTGATTAAATTGATCTGCCAGTGAAGCATTTAAAAACAAATTCTCTCAATGTTTTTGAAAATATCTGTGCAGTCAAAGGAAAACTTCATTGTGCAGTCTCCATGGCACTATAAAGGATCTTATAGCGGTACAGTTCATAAAAAAGACAGTTATTGTACGTACAGTACATGGAATTGTGTGAAACTATACACTGTGTTCATTTCAGTGCAAGGTATTATCAAATAATAACAAGCAATAAGGGATTCCAACAATTACAGGTGGTTACTGTTTTTGTGTAAATAACCGAATACATTTCAATCAAGTACAATACAATTTCTTTCTGTAAGGTGTTTGCTGGGGTGTCCCTGTCTCCATGCAAATAAAAGTGATAATAATAGGTGCTCAGGTGACACAGTGGTAGATTACTGTACCACAATTTCAAAGGATTCAGTGTTTGAATACCCAATGGTGCAATTTGTCATTCAGTTATCTACACACATACATTATTAGCTATGTTTAAGAGGAGAATAGCAAAGGGCATGTGGTGGGCTGGTGTCCTCTGTGTGTGTGTGTATGTGTGTGTGTGTGTGTGTGTGTGTGTGTTTTCTAAATCTAAATTGTAAGACTTTCTTCCATGACCAGGCATGTTTGCAGCTGTCCCATATCTTTACAACATGCTCCAATAGTGTCTCTTTATTTATTTTTAATTTTTGGAAATCGTCTGATACCCAAAACCCTATAGATGTAATATTATAATATACTCTGTCTTAGCTTTTAAGGAATATCCCTTATCTTTCCCATTTTTGCAACTGCCCTTGAATATTTTAATGCATGGGGTTTGTATATGCATACCATCTGAAACCACAAAATGATTATTATAGGTCTTTTTTATGTTTTAAAACTGCCAGAAAGCTTTGACAAAATGTATATAATATAGATGTTTAATAATTGTGACATGGCTGTCTTAACAAAATACATTTTCATGTATTGTTTGTGTACAACAATCTGCTATGAAGCCACTGTTGGGTCCTTCAGCAAGACCCTTAACCCTCTCTGCTCCTGGAGCCGTACAATGGTTGGGCGTGTGCTCTTACACCAGCTTCCAAACAAGCTGGGATATGCAAAGACAAAAAAAATGTTGTACTGTACATCTATATATGTGTAAAGAAAAAAGGAATTCTATTCGATACTAGCACCCCAGATAGGGCACTAGTCCTCACATGGCTTATCTCCTCTTAAACTGACAAGTGGCACCATTGGGTATTCAAACCCTGAATCTTTTCGATAGTGTGCTACAGTAATCTATCACTCTGTAACCTGAGCACTTTTTTCACATGCAGACAAGGAAAACCTAGATCACTATGTAATATTTTGTATAATTAATTTCATTCATTATTTTACTTTGATGCCTGCATTTCATGTCCAATTACTCCTCCAAACACACTTACAAACTTTCCAAAGAATATCACTGTGGTCCTAGATTAACTAGTGTTCTGCAGTCAGCAGTTGTATACCCATCTACATAAATAAAACTTAGAATTTGGATTATATTATAAACTGGTTGCACACATACCTCTGTGTCTAAACAGCTTTATGTCCAAAAAATTGCAATTAAAATTAACAAAAACCTCATAAACTAAAGAAACCCACCTTTTCTCCCAAATTCAGCTAATGTTTTGGTTCAATGATTTTACTGAAATTGTTTGCAATTATATTAGCCAACAAATAAAAATAAGGATTTTATAAAGTACAAATGTGGTGAATTAACCGGTTAAAAATGTACATCCCAAATTACAAACTAAGAAAAAATTGTGTGCCTTACTCAATTCCAAGAAACGTGGGTAGATCTATGAAATAATCTCTCATGGGTAAAAGGGAAAACACAAGAGACTGCATTCACCATGCTAATATACAAAAACACCCAGCACTATTTGTAGGAAATTGGAAATCAAGCACTCTGTAGCAAGGGGGACGCATTATTGTGACAGAGGATAGTAGTTGTGATAGGGTTGTTTTGTAGCCTGTGTTTTTTTTTTTTTTTTTTAATCCCTGGCTGATTTTTCGTCTCCTTTTTTCCTCCACTGCTTTCACTAATCACAAGCCCCAGGACATCTCGAGGCCTAGTGGACTACGTCTGCAGCCCTAGACACACTCACTGATAGGACAAAATTGGATCCAGTGTGAATGCAAAGAAGCTTATCATCCAACATTGCCAGGCACCTCTTCCTCCTAGAGCATATGTCAACATCATTTATTAGATGTGGCAAGGGACTAAATAATGTATGATCACAAAACGAAAGGGAAAAAAACGAAGCTCTCGCAGCAGGTGGGTGGAATAATATTTGGAAAGAATATGAAAATTATTAATAGAATCCCCTTGAGGAGGAATTATTTGTTAACATTATCCAGTAAGTCACTAGGGGTGCTTAGAAATCTATGATTAATCATATAGAACATTTAAATAATAACAATTTTATATAGGCTTTCACATATAAGTCCACATAAAGAAGACCATCATTAAAGTAATAAGCTATGCGATTTAGTGATTCCGACTCATTGAAATGGATTAAGATTCACATTTTTTGCTAAGACAAGCGATACACTTTTGATTGTAATTCTTTTTTTATTTTTCAGGATCATGATGGATGCAGAAATTTACCTGAGCAAGATATCTACTGCAAGATTGGAAATACTGACCCAATCACTCACTTCTGAAGCAGTGTCTAGTATCTCTTGCATGCTTTATGTGTCTACTAGAACACAATCTATGAATCCCATTGTCCAGATTATTGTATTATGGTTGACCAGCACTGCAATGATACTAGCATGCCAATAATAATTTTGAGTGAGTGTAGTATGTGTAGCAGTGTTGCTGTGATCTTTATTAAAACATCATGTGGCATAATAAGATCTAGTCAGATAATAAAATGAGGAGCACCATTATATAAAACCTTGACTTGACACTGAGATTTTCAAAAAACCCAACAACATTGGTGTATCAAACACACAGTATATATACTCAGCACAATACTCACTACTTTGCCCTTACCATATGGATCATTTTAGCACTGCAATGACATTGTGATGACAAGGTGCATGACAATATTTATAACAGTGATTTAAATAGACAGTTGGATAGTAAAAATGCAGTTGTGATGTACTGTGCAGTCACTATCTGGCCACATGTATATAGACTACTTACCATGATGTCTCTTCTTCACAGTTTAAAGCTTTTCAGAGAATTTGGAGTGTTGAAAGAGCATGTGCAGTCAGGAACTGATTCCTGGTTCACAATTAGCATTATAATTCACCTCAGTGGTGCTGAGCTAAAGTAAGGCCATGAAGATGTGCAGGCTGCACTTGTCAAACCATGTTCTTTTAGATCTTTTTTTTTGTGAGAATTTGTGCAAAAGAGAACAGGAATAATACTGGAACAGGAATAAGCCTTCCCAAACTGTTCCCAAATATTGGAAGTTGGAAGCATACTGTTAATTTGGTAACACCTAAACTTAGTGGATCAAGAGACTGCATCAATTTACTTAATATATTTAATAGTAAAGGGTGGTGAACAGTATGATAAGTATGACTGTGATGTTTTACATTGAGTGCATAGGGTTTTTCTTTTCTTTTTTTAACAACAAAAGGGTGCATTTGCATGTGAATCACAATGTACAAATGTTTGGACAATGTTGGGCATCATAAACATGTATTGAACTCTTTTTAAGATATATTTGTTATTTATTTTTCATATTTGTCTGGTTTTACACTTAGCAAAAAAACCAGGGCAGCAAATGAACTGCATTATAAATGCATTAGAGTCCACATTATTGACTGCTTTTATGTATAAGTGCATCTTAACCTCTTTATACACATATATTCATTACTGGCAATAAGCATCTGAGCAGTTCTTCAACCAAAATTTACTCCAGAGATATGTGTAATTGACTCCACATCTAACAGTATGGAACAAATCCTACTAGCAGAGTGGCTCTACAAATTGCATTAAAAACACACTCAGTCGGCCTGGGATTGACTAAGGCACATGTCTCTCTTTATCCCATTACACACAGTTTGCTCCTTAATCTAGTAAACATGCTGACGCAATGAAAAACATCTCAAATGTACTTTCACAGATAGCAAAATCAAGGAAAGAAAATAAAAATATTAAACTGGCTTAATGCAGTCGGATTCATGAACAGTGGTGCACTTCTAAAGACACTCTTATTGCTTTCAGTGCTGAATTGATTCTGTCAGTACTGACAGGTTTTTACACAGCAGCATCACTACAAACAAACATTCGAACCATTTAGGTGTGCCATGAATCATTTATCCTGACTGGAACACATTTCATTGCTTTTTACTCCACACAAGTTCTGACAGGGTACTGCGTTAACTCATACAACACAGAAAATAGGTGTGTGTGTGTGTGTGTGTGTTTGGGGGACAGTGTACCACTGAACCTGTCAACATCCACTACCTGCTTTAAATCTGTTCCCCCAATTCAGGCAATCTGTGGGAACCAGGCCTGCAGAGCCTAATCCTGTTTTTATCCATGCACCCCCACCCCCCAGTATCACATTTTAAATTCCACTTTTGATTCCATGCTTGCTGCCTCCTTTGTGGAATTTTCATTTGATCTTGCCTTTAAAATTCAAAATCAATTCAGTTTTCTAAAGATGGTTTCATACTTGATCTCTAAATATATATTTGTGTAGCTACATTCTTTTTTTCTTGGTACTGCAGACTGAAGGTTTGTGATTTTTTGGTAGGGGAAATACTGCTGCGGTTTGAATTTTAAAGGTATTTCCCCGAGTAAATCTATTCACTCAGCTTTTATGAGTGAATAGATTAAGGAAGTTAACATGAGCTGATCAGGACAATCTTCAGTCAGTGATCATGTTTTAAAGACTTTTTGGGGTTGTGTAAGGCAGAACCAGAGACCTAGAGACAATCTTTCTCAGTGTCAATGTGTTTAGATAAAGGACTCCTGTGATTTTTGCTTTCAAACGTCAGTGTACCCTGTATTAATATTGAGTGACAGACTGAGTGATGGGAGCAAGCAGTCCTGATTTAGTAATTAGCACTCTCAGAGAAAGCATTCACACCCATTCTCACTTCAGTGGCTGCCCTGAAACCTCAAATGACCAAATATTGAGCACAAATCCTTGAGGGGTCTCATGCAAACTGACCACATTTCCTCTCTTCTGATTGCACAACGACAGTTAGAGACAAGTTTACCCATACTCCTAAGGAACACATAATGATTGGAACTTATTACTCCATGATCAGGAAGGATACCATCAGAAAAAATAAAATGCTACTTCAATGATGCCGACCATGATCAGCTGTAGCAACCCCTAACAGGAGCAGCTGAGGGAATAGATAGATAGATAGATACTTTCTTAATCACTTTGCAGTGAAATTCGTTCTCTGCATTTAACCCAATCCGTGCAGTGAAACACACATATACACACTAGTGAAC
>JAYDZF010000013.1:10837137-10850141 GCA_034509105.1 Microcambeva barbata
TATATATATGCGAAACATGTCTTCTAAGAAAATGAAATGATTAAACAGGTAAAGCCTCACATAGCTCCATTACTCTAAAAATATATTTTAGCTCCAAGAATGGCCAAACACAATCTGTAAATTATTCATCCCATCCAGACTGTATGAATACCTAGTAGATTTTCATTTTGCAACCTTTGGCTTTTCCTCAATATCGTATATGCCGAACACAGGAAAGATATTCTATCACTCAGTGCCTAAAAAGCATTTAATTAAACAGAGTGACCTTACATGTTTGATGTCCTGAAGAGATTTGGGTTTGAGGGATTTTTCATTTCCTGTGTCAAATTGATCTCTATATGTCTTACGTCTTCTACAAAACTAATTGTAATCCATCCAGTGCTATAAAACCTCATAGGGCTGCAATTAGGACATATCTTGGTTTTTTATATATGTATGCATGTTCTCCCTGTGTCTGTGTGTGGGTTTACTCCAGGAGTTTTGAATTTCTCCCTCAGTCTTAAACATGCATGTTTAAACATGACTGTTAAATAACCATTTGAACTGGTAAACCTTGTGTAATGAGTATTGACCATTAAATGTAATGTTATGCAACTTAAGTGTAAAACATGTCATTAAAATACTAATAAATATGGCCCTGTAATCACAAGTGATGGTATAAACAAAATGCACAAATAAGAAAAGAAAGACTTACAGAGAAATGGAAATTACTTACATACTGGGTTGAATTAATGCAATTAAAATAGTTAAACTACTAAAAAGCCTCTACCTCTTTTAAAATCTGTAAAATCTACTTACCCATGTCTTCAAACAGCAATATATTATTTTGTTCTTCATCTGGGCCTTCAATTTACTTGTGCCACAATTTAATGGCTGGGCTTAGCAAACTTCAAACACCAGGCATATTCCATGCCTACAAGTGCCAGGGTAATCTCTTTTTTGGAAACTATAACTTGCCTTCAAACTTATCCCGACTGTGGACAAAACCTGAAGCTGCTTTAGATCCAAAGTCCACTGTTGAAGTCGTACTATTCTAAAAAAATGACACCCACTTAGAACACAATAAGCAAATGTAAAAAACAACAACAACAAAAACACTTGCTATTGATTTAGCATCACATAAAAACATTTACCAATGTACCACAGATCTCTATCTACAATAACTTAACCAACCAGTTTCAACCTAACTACATTATACTTTTGCTATATGGCAATATTTGCTATATGGCTTAAATAAACTGGCGATATTTTGCTCAGACCAACATTTTCCAGAAAGCTGTTTTCTTGGTTTCAGGACGTCAACAGATACTGGGCTTTGTCTGAGATTGATAGCTAAATGTCTGATTTAATCTGGGAGTAAGATCTGTCCAGGGTATCATTCTGGTCCATCAATTCTAGACTTGGACTAATCCGATTTAAAGTGATTAACAGACTACTCAAAAACAAGATGGGGCAAAATCTATAGATCTGTGATAAATGGAAGGTGACTTGGGAGACACTGGGCCAAACTTCTGATTTTGTTTCACAATATTTATTTGCAGCTGGATTGGGTACACAAACAGATGCGACCCTTAGCCACTGTGCCACCCTGTACTGAGTAACTGAATTGGAGAGAACTTATGGTCAGTAATAACTGAGTTTGATGTCCCTGAGTTTTATTATTACCTTAAGCCATGTTAAGCAGTTTTTCCCCATGTTAAGCAGTTTCAACTCTCCCAGACAAAATTATTCACCTCGAGCTTTTTAAAAGTGAAACTGTCAGTCAGTGATATGGTTATTTTACATAATGCTTATTTTTGTCATGGAGCATTTTGATGACGTTTTACCACAGAACATTTTGTGTCCAGACTTGCACAGAGCAAAGCACAACAGTGGGCAAGCACAATAGTATGTACATATGGTATCAGACTTCACACACTGACCCCCCAAAAAAAAGATGTTAGCCCCACGGTGACACTTAGCTGGGCTGTCCCATAGAAGATCAAAAAAGACAGTTAGTCATATGCCTGCCCCACTGGGGCCTCAGTGATAAGCCCCCAGCTAAATGTACAACCAATAAAAGAAAGTGGAAAGAATAGATGAAGATAAAAGTACAAAAGCCAACCTATACCAGGTCCTCAAGCCACCGGCAATGTCGTCTCAGACACTGAAAGAATGGAAACAAAGAAAACAAAAATGGATGGACAAACAACAAAGGTGGACCGCCACTTCCATGTCTGGAAGTACCTGCTCCCAGGAGGGATCTTGTGTGACAAGTGTATCTGATACAGCTAGCTCTTTATGTACCACCCTTCCCTGAAAGCTTGAATATTGTTCAGCAGAATTAAAACTTGTTTCCTGTTCCAAAAAGATAAAAGAACCAGTTGAGTGCATTTTTATGATCCTCTTAATTAAAACAAGCTGATTAATTCGTGACAGCCTGCTGAAATAAATTTAAATAATCCTTTTCCTTTTTTTGTTGCTTTTAAATATGAAACGTGTAGCAGACTCAGTTCATGGGATCTATTATATTATTGATTGATATGATTAATTAATCAGGAACTTTAATTATTTACCTACTGAATGGACAGATTCATCACCATAAAAGTCTACAGAGAGAAATTAAATAAGTGCCGCAATTTCATTATTACTGGAGCTTCAGACTGGAGCTAATTAAAAATGTCCCCAAAGAGAATTCAAGTTTATTTCATCTTCATTGACCTGGCAACACACTTGACACCTGTATTTATTTTGGCACTGCTAAGTTAGCACAGTGTCTGGCTTATTGCTGGAGGCTGTTCCTGATTATACTAGCCATAACTATCAAACTAGTGAGTGACCCCTGTCAAAAAAGAATGATTATGCTTTAAGAGAAACTATCTTGGACTCCTACTTTAAATAAAATCTTAATGACCTATTAGATAATGTAATCTTGATCCATGCGGCAGATTCCTGCTGTCATCCAAGCCTTAACACACATTTATTAAGAGACATTTCCATTAATATTATAGCATTTGTGATGAGAAATGATCAGATGAGCATCTGTCATGAACAGCAGAATTTCTCTTCTGCCAATGAGATGTAGCTGATATGCCACAATTTTATTAGAAATGCAATTGTCTTGTCGACAGGCCTAAATACAAATAGAATAATTAATGTTCAAAGATAAAATTTGGGTACACAGTAAATTAATAATATATTATATTCTGCCAGTTTGGCAGTCATATATCCTAGTCAATGGGATAACCTACACATGTGAGTTGTACTGAACCACCTGTCTATTCTAATTGGAGCAAATTATTCCCATAATGGCAAAAACAGCTGAGAGAGTAGCAAACTAATTATCTAACCCCATATAAAAACTGCAGTTACTATGGAGTTTCAGCAAATGAAGTGAGGAAGATCTGTTACTATGGAGTTACACCAATTAAAGTGAAGTAAAAGAAGCATAATCCTGTGTTACTTTTTATTCAGTTGGTTTCTTCAGCTACCAACTTGGGTGATTAAATGCTAGCACATGCTTCCTCTGTGACATGTAAAGCCATTCAAAAACGTTTTCTGTGTCCAGTGATAATAATTCAGTGCTTCGTTAAAAATGTTCATGCTATTACAAATAAAGTTTACTCACTTTTAAGGTGAGTAAACAACACCAGAAAAAATATGTGTATTTATTATTTAGACCTTTTGAGTTTGAATCTCTTCCTTGCTACCTGTCAACCCCAATCGATACAATTGTCAGTTCAAAGAAGCATAATTCAGTATTACTTTTTATTCGATTGGTTTCTTCAGCTACCGGTCGGCCCTTAGCAGGTACAACTTTAAGTGCATACAGTTGACAGAATAAGCAACTAAAGTTTGTTGGGTAGGCTTAAAGACCTATAAAAGTGGGCTGATGCTGTGTCAAGACCCTGGTTAGTAACCTGAGCTGCCAGTAAAGAAGTGGAGGATTGCAGAATCAGTTACAATGGTGTTACCAGGAGGACACAAGCTGGCTATATAAACTGGGATACAAAGAGGAGAAAATAAATAGTGTGTCTTATGTGCTGGTCCGTCATCACAGTTTCAGAAAAAAAAAAGTGTTTTTGAGGAGCCAGAAATTCTATGAGAAATAAAGTAGCTGGGTTCTCAAACGTCCATACTTAACGGTATGCAAAAGCAGTAGGCAAGAGTGACTAGTGCATCAAATTATGTAGTATTCATTAAAAATAATATGAAAATTCAACTGGAGCTGCAAAGGTGTTTAACGCAAGAAAGGGGTGGAGTAAGACAACAAATCAGAATGTTATGATTAAGTACGACACTAAATAATGTAATGAGTAGCAACATAATAAATTTTGTCTGATTTTAAAATCATTTTGACTGGATCAAGTGACTTGTATGCATTGTATTCATTCTGAAAGATCTTCCTTTCCAGCCAAGCAGTGTGTGCGGCCTCTAATCTAGTACATACTATTTAATTATGTGATTTTGCACACAGCCAGTGATTAATTGAAACCCTTCCACCTGGAGCACCACAGGTGATGGTCAGCAGAGCAAGCATAGGAAATGTCAGGAATGGCCAAAGGACATAATTCCATTACTCAGCCTGGCAGCCATCCTCACAGCAGGTGAGCATTATAGCAATGATTCACAAAGCATGTTTGAGCTGCATTCTGTTTGTACAGTGTATGCTCATTCTTAATCGAATAGAGAGAAGTTAAGATTGGGTTATATTTTACATTACCAGTTTGAGGAAAACAACCTTTCCCCGAATCTTGCTTAACATAACACATCAGTTACTGAGTGGGATCTCATTTGTTTTTGTGGTGGAAATTTTGTAAATGTGGAAGAACACTCACAGACACTGGTGCTGGAATAAGTAAATAGACAATTTATTATCTGAATTCAGAGATCAACCCAAATACAAGTGTTAAGCAGTTGTATATGAGCGGATAAGGAGACTTTTACGCTCCTCTCTTTTATACTAAAAATGAAGGTCAGCCACCTCCTGTGTACGTGATTAGAGAAATAGAAAAAGTGAAGTGGCTGACAAAGAAAAAATCTAACAAGGCAGAGTGTTTAAGTCAAAACAACTTTTCTTACAAAACATATAGACACTTCTTAATCTTTCGAGGCCAGGTTACATTGCAGGCCTTAAACCTAGTAGGGTAAAAAGAATAAAAACCAAAGAATAGAAATTTTTATTGAAGAATAAAAATTTCCCTCACAGTTTTATGCTGTAATTTATAATATGCCACATGTTTAGACAGTCCTCATGCAGTGAACCTAGACCGATACTTACAAGTAATTGAGTCTTTGAGGGTTTCCTCCGGTTTCCTCCAAAAGTCCAAAGACATGCGACCAGGTTAATCAGAGATACTGCATTGTCCTGTAGGTACCTGTAATGGACTGGCGCCCCATCCAGGGTGTTACCTCGTGCCTTGCACCTGTTGAAGAACTGGGATAGGCTCTGAACCCCTCACCGACCCTAATTAGGATAAGGGGTTAAAGACAATTAGGTGAACGGATGAACTGAACCTATAATACATATTTGTGTGTTGCATTCATCCCGCATCCTGAGCCTATCATTTCACAATAACTTTTTTGCAGTATTTAGATATTACAGATGGCATTATATTTCTAAATACACAGTAGTTTGCCACCTACCTGTAGACACATTGAATTCTTACATTCACTTAGTTCTTACAGTCAGACGTTTGCTTCGTTCTTAATGACATTGTGAAAATAAATTTAATTTTATAGGACTCTGTCTTCCAAAAAACTAAATTACCTTTTGCATCAGAATATATTTAATGCTGAATCCATTTCATCAGTTATAGAAACTGCAGTACATTTCTGATTTTAATGCCAAAAAGTAATCAGCTAACCTCAGCCACTCCATTCTGAGTCTTCAAACCAATCGATAAATAATAAAACAACACTGCTGGCATCTTTTTGGATAGACGCTTTTAATTTTCTTCTCTAAACAAGCTGCTCTTTAATTTTTTAGCATTCCTTCCAAAAATGAAGGGCTTAGCAGAAGCCTCTCTAGGGAGAAACTGCTGTCTTTCCCAGTCATCCTGTGGCCCAGTGAGAAAGCGACTGGAGAAAAAGAAGTTTCAGAAGATGCTTGAGAAAAAAAGGGTTCTATTAATTACCAACGTGATCTCCAAGCAGGGACATGACAGAAGGTAAATGAGATTCAGGAGGAACAGCTGCAGCTCCATTTTTGCTGTCTGCTATTCTTAGATGATAAAGCATAAGGCAGATGGTTGATTTTTCCAATCGGGTTTAGGAAATTAACAGTCCCAACTCTCTTTAAATTGACTTTATATTTGATCTTGTACATTACAGTGGTTAATGAAGAATAAAGAAAATAAGGCTGGATTATGTGTCAATATGATATGCTAAAACCTTTACAATCAAAAATATTTTGTGAGTATGAACAAGAATTTTGGCCATCAGAGATGACTTACAGAGATTCCTACAAGTCAATTACACTTCTGTAAACTCAATCTGTCCAGTTAGGAAACAACACTGATTGTGAATCAATTTCACCTGCTGCTGTACAATAAGTAGACATGAGAGGCAATTAGCAAGACAATCCCTATAAAGCATTGGTTCTGCAAGGATTGACCACAGATCATTTCTCTGTTCTCATCTTTTCTGGCTGATGTTTTGCTCACTTTTGCATTTTTTGCAGTGTTCTCACCTCTAGAGTTAACATGAAGCAGTGTCTACAACCCACAGACGTTGCTCAGGTAATGCAGCTCATCCAGAATGGCACATCAATGCGAGATGTAGCAAGAAGGATTGCTATGTCTGTTAGCACATTTTCCAGAGCAAGAAGCAGATACCAGAAGACAGGCAAGTACACCAGGAGATGTGGAGGGGGCTGTAGAAGAACAAAAACCCAGCAGCAGGACCGATTCCTCCTCCTTTGTGCAACAGGAGGAGCAGTGACACAGCCTGGCAAATGACCTCCAGCAGGCCACTAATAGCCACGTTTCTGCTCCAGCTGTCAGAAACAGGTTCCATAAGGCTGATATGAGGACCTGACATCCACAAGCGAGACATGTGCTTAAAGCCCATCACCCTGCAGAGTGAATGGCATTTGCCAGAGAACACCAAGATTGGCAGATTTGTCATTGGTGCCCTTTGCTCTTCATGGACAACAGCAGGTTTACACCGACCACATGTGTCAGACATGACAGAATCTGGAGACGCCATGCAGAACATTCTGCTGCCTTCAACATCCTCCAGTATGACCGGTTTGGCAGTGGGTCAGTAATGGTGTGGGGAGGCATTTCTTTGGAGGGCTGCACAGCTCTCCATGTGCTAACAAGATGAGATCCTCAGAACCATTTTGAGACCACATGCCCTGGGATTATTCTAATGTATGACAATGTTCAGGCTCATGTGGCTGAAGTGTGTCAGCAGTTCCTTTATGATGAAGGCATTAATGTTCTTGACTGGACTGCCTGTTCTCCAGGCCTGAAACCAATTGAGCAAATCTGGGACATCATGTCTCATTCCTTCCACCAATACAACATTGTACCACAGATGGTCCAGGAGTTGACTGATGCTTTAATCCAGGTCTGGGAGAAGATACCTCATCATGAGCAAACCCAGGCACTGGAGGAAGGTCATACAGGCATGTGGAGGCCACACATTACTCAGCCTCATTTTAACTGTATTCGGATATTTAATTGTAGCCATTCTTTCTTCTGCCTATGAAATGTTCTCTGCCACTGGCAGCGACACAACCCCAAAGCATGATTGGTCCACCCCCATACTTAATGGTTGGAGAGGTGTTTTTTCCTGAAACCCTTTTTTCTCCAAACATATCTTTGCTTGTTGCTAGAAAAGACTTCTACCCTTAATTTTAACCTTATCTGTCCACAGCACCTCTATACAAAATGCATGTAAATTGGATCTAACCATTGATCCTTTGCATGAAATAGGGGTTGTTGGTGAACTTGAGCCAATGAATACCCAGGGTTTCCGAACTGGTTGTGTAACAATTTTTGTAACACAAATATATCTGTAGGATTTTTGCAAGTTTTAGCCCTAATTGTATTTTCTTGTTATATTCAGTCCTGCATCAAATTTTTATACTGGATAAAATCTATTGCAGTAATACATGGAAGACATGTCTCATGTGTTATAAATGTCCTTGTCCTCGCAATTTTGCAGTTCTTAGCAAAGGTCCTATTAGTTATTCATAAGCTTACTCTAATACACAGGTATATTAAACTCAAAGTGAGACACTGTCAATGTCAGTGAATAGATAACAAAACAAAAGCCTATCTGTAAGTGTTCACTCATTTCTAAAATAAACGTTGGATTCCCATATAGCCATTTACAATGACAGCACACATTGTATTGCAACAGCACTTGCTCATTAAATTGTCCTTCATCCATCAGCTTTCATTGCTACATTCAGTGTAATATCTACATTTTTTTTCTCCATTGCGGGGGTTGAATAATGGTCTTTATATTTTGCTGTACAGGAGAGATGTATTTGTGACTGATATGAGACATATACCAACATCAATCACTTCTTCCTGAGATTATGATTGGGTAGTTTGGGGTCAGTGCTGTGCACAGGTGAACTGACAGGTCTTAGATTCTCTGACCATTATTTAGCACACTGGAAGACACACACATACATTACACACATCTGAGAAAAGGTCACAGAGAAAGATGGAGAGCGAGAGCAAATTGCCTTTCCATATCATTATTGAGCGTTCCCGATGCCAAGTCAGTCATGGCAGCTCACCAAAGGCTTAGACAATGATTAATTCTTTGACACGTTGTCTTCATTTTAATGGCTGATGGGTCTAAATGCTGGCAGATTGCTTGAATTACACTTGCTGCCGGGTCCACTGCTTGGGAGAGCTGCATTATTCTGACTTCAATACAAAGGTGATGGTATTGATAGTGTGCTTTCGGATAATCTTTTTTTAATCAAACTTCCTAACAATGAATATGCTACTGTTGGGTCCTTGATCAAGACCCTTAACCTTGTTTTCTCCAGGGGCGCCGTATGATGACTTACCCTGCGCTCTGACCCCAGCTTTCAAACAATTTGGGATATATGAAGGACGAATTTTGTAGTATTGCACATCTGTAAATGTATAATGACAAATAATGGCATTCTTCAAAACAAATATTTGAGAATAAACTGTATGTAGTTAGAGAAAATAGTTAAATCGTTACTTCAGCTAAGTAGTCATCTTTGTAGAGTTGCTATTCAGGCCCCTACCCATCTCACCCCATGCTTTGTCCTACTAGATTCACAAATTTGTAACGGGACCATCCTATCAGAATAACATATCAGTTCCTCGTTGTGATTGGGTTATCAAATGATTGTAAATTACTAGCACTACCTCCTCAGATGGCACAGTGGCTAAATTGGAGATATATACAAAATTTTCCAAGTCTGTGTTCAATTTAAGCTTGTGAACTGATAAAACATCGGTACTGAATAGTTTCCTGTCATTTCCTGAATGAATCCTGTCATTAATGTAACCCAAAATGTAAAACGTGTACACAAATAAATAAAACAAAACAAAACAAAAAACCTAGTCTCTTCTTATCCAAGGAGACGGTTAAAGTCTTTGGTTTATTCAGTGTGTAACATTCACTTCAGTGACCAGGTGTAGGATCCACTTAGAAGATCTCTAGTCTTTTGCCAACACTTTTGGGCTTCTGTTAATTTTTCCTTCAAAGTATTCCTGCTGGCTAAGATTCTGGTGATAAGTCAATATCTTCCCTCATGATTTAACCACTACAGTAACTGCACACAGAGATACCTCTTTGCAGTAGATGAGATAAAAAAATGAACACACCTGAGAATGATCCCAGATGAGCCCTCATATTTTCTCTTCTTACTGATCTCTCACGAAGCATGAGAAAAATGAAAAAAAAAAAACTTTTCACCAGAGTAAAGTCTTAAAATCACTTTGCGGGCTGGTTTTTAATACGGATGTTGCTGAAAGATTTGATTTGGCCTAATCTTTGTGTGCATTATGGGATCAGTGTGAACCAGTGATAGAAGAATCCCTTTTAATTTGATTATTTTGAGACTTTCTTAGACATACATGAACTAGGGCCAGACGTAGCTTAGGAGTTTGGTTACAGGACTAGTAACTTGAACCAACGGGTGCCAGTTCAAACGTTACCACTGACAGGTCACCTTTGTTGTGCCATTGAGCAAGGACCTCAACCCTCATTGCTGTCATTGCACTGTAAGTCGCTTTGGGTAAAGGCATCTGCTGAATGCTGAAAATGTAAATAACCAAAGACTGAAGTTGATCCTGTATACACTGTCCACTGCTTTAACCACAGAATTGATCCAGAGGTGGTATGGGTAGATTTCCATCAATAACCCCTTACACAAATCTTCACAAGCTGATAAATCATAAGTGTGCATAGCAAAAGAGAGAAAATCTAAAAGTGTGTTTGGTTTTAACAACCAAATTAGACATTTAAAGCATCATCCGTCTGGGATGTTGAGGACATACATAAGTGGAGCTGATAGTAAAATGTAAAGCATCTGACAGTAAATTAAGTGGGATGCATTTTATGTTGACCCATAGTTTCTAAACTGTATAATGTATAATATGTACCCTGACCAGGCATAACCTAATCACCCCTGAAAGCTGATGTGCATAACACTGATTACTTTTCATCAAACATGTTAGTGGATGGGTTATATTAGGCAGCAAGTTAACATTTTATCCTGTAAGCTGATGTTAGAACCAGGAAAATAGGCAAGCTTAATGATTTGAGTTTGACCAAATTGTAACAGCTAGATAACTGGGTCAGAGCATCTTTAAAATAGCAACTATTGTGGGCTCTGCAGTAATCAAGATATTTCAAAAGTGGTACACTGGTAAAACGATGACAGGGTCTTTGGTGGTCAGAGCTTGATTCAAAATCGGGAGCAAAGGCAGGTCCCTGTGGTCAGACCCAACAGATGAGCTACTGTAGCTCAAATAGCTGAATATCATAGTTACGTATCCTACATAAACACTTGTTTATGTGTTGAGGTCAAAAGTATATAACGGACTGTAGCTGCAGACCACTAAGCATGTCACCATGTCATATTGGAAGCTTGAGGCAGCCGTGGCCAGCCGTGGCCAGCCGTGGCCAGAACTGACAGGTCACAACTGAAGTGCTCTTGAACAAGGCACCTAATCTCCAACTGCTCCCTGGGCATCATAGCTAGGGCTGCCAACCAGTCCAAGCATGTGTGCTCACTGGTGCGGGGGTTTCTATACTGGTAGTAGTGTGTGTGTCCTTGGATATTGTGCCAATGTTTCCAGGTGAGGCCAAACCAACCGTTAACCAGAATGAAGCTGTCAGTGAACAGAAAATTGAATTAAATGAAAAAAATAATTAAACATGCTTCTCTATTATCTTTGTGTCACTGTTGGTATCCTAAAACAATCAAGCTGCTTGTAAAGCTGATGCAGATTTTTGTTCGGAAAACGACTGGCATAGTTTAGATTGGCAGGCACACAGGCATCAGTGTGGCAGTCTGAGTGAAGTGCCATTGCTCAGAGATCAAGGCAGTCCTTAAGGCTTTTCCTCACTGTGTTTGCTTTAGTCCTCCATCTGCTTCATACAGCACTGAGCTGCATTTTTCTCAAGTGTATTTAGTGTCCAGGGCATGTCTGACAGAAGGAAGATAAATCTGTCAATTTAATGTGCCCACTGAGCAGGAACATCATGTTTGATTTCACCTGTTTGTAGCTCTTCTAAAGTGCCAACGTGATTTTCCATGCTCTAGTTTACCTTCTCCTAAAATGGCAGACTAATTCAATTAGTTAAATGAACCAATCCACACAAATGTTGTTGTATGAGTTTATTAATATGTAAAGGCAAGTCATTTGATTTCAGTGTTGCATGTCAAGAAATAACTTAAATATACTGTATAATGTTAATTGCATGTACATGTGGGAAAACAGTTTTAGGTTACTTTTTTAGCAAAATTAGTTTACTCTAATTTGGCCTTCAGTGAGAATATGTGATAAAGAATAATATACCAAATACAAAATGATGTTGCCCAAATAGTTTGAGGTTTCCTGATACAAATTTGACATCAGTGTACTCAATACTGGCTGGGGTAACATGGTGGCTAAATGGATAGCACCTCACAACAATAAGTTCCTGGAAATTAGGGTTGTAACCCAACTTTTTTTTAGTTGTAGAAAAGAAAAGCAACAGTGCAATTAGCGAATTCAGTATTCAACACAAGATCTGTAGTGTTAACATTTTAGGAATATAAAAAATATTTAAAAATTCTAATAAACAAAATAAATGATTGATTTGACTTTCATTTATCATGCTTGACCTTTGACTTGCTGCTCTGTGATTCCAGCAGATCAATTTTTGTAAGTATCCAAACATTCCCATATTCTCTAGGTTGTATATATTTGCATAATACATTTAGTGAATAGCACTGTGTTGAAAAGCTCTTAGATGACAGACACACTGCAAAACCCAATGTTCATTTTGTGGGTGATAAATTAGGAGATGACAGAGTGCCGACTTGCATCTCTCGTATACTCTTCATCACAGCGCTTATGAGCCAGCAAACTAAATAGCTGAACCTAATTTGTCACTTCAGAACCAGGAGTAATTCAGCTCTGTTTCATTCTTCTAATGCCATCATGGATAACTTTAATATACAATATATCCATTTATTATATTAATAGTTTGTGTGTTTTTCGTGTTTTTTTCGAGCAGTTCAATAGCATGTTTAACATTAAACATGATCTGATCAATCTTGTGTAAGCAATAACATCATGTTACATAATGAATGTAACCAAAGTATGTAAAATATATGACAACAAATCTACAGTCCCTACCAAGTATTGTAGCAGTGAGGTCAATTTCACTTATTTTATGCATGGATACAAATAATCGGGTGTGACAAAATTAGATGGGTATAAGATCCACGTTCAGCTTTTGCATATGGATCTCTGATTCACAGTTCAGAAGATAGCATTATTTGTCTCAACCTTCCCATTATT
>JAYDZF010000013.1:11021105-11032106 GCA_034509105.1 Microcambeva barbata
TATTTGTTCAAGGGATCAACCTGTGACAACATGGCAGTGGTTGGGCTTGAACCAATGACTTTTTAATTACTATAACATCCCTTTACTGGTCGATCGCATGTGAACATTTGTAGATCATGCTTCATTCAAAAAGGGTTGACAGAAAATGTGACCATTTGTTCCTCTGGCATGCTTTTTTTTAACATGAACTTTGCCTCAGCCCACCTGAAGCATCTTTACCAAGAAATATGTTTTTCAAATGGTCCATTTTCAGTAAGCGGTTATGCTGTGGATGAAAGAAATGCTCATGTATATATGGACCAGGCATAAATGTAACTCAGTAAGAACATACCCATACAATGACTACTCAAAGCTATCACTTAATTTTGACATGCCGTTCTTGGCATGGTTCTTTTATTCCCCGTTCACCTCTCCTGCATAAATTGTAATCTTTACTCCATACACTATCTTCCCTCAACTCTGTACCCGCAGGCAAAGGCCATGCAAAATGATTTCATTTAGAAGAGGCAAGGAAAAAAAAACAATCTTATTTCCCAAACCGGCCATCTGGCAGGACAGCTCATAGTGTTTATATTCACATTCACCCAGTTCCGATCTTCTGTCTGCGCTCCATGGCTTCCGTCGTCACGGATGGATCACATGTGAATATGCAGTGGGCGGAAATTTCTGACACACCCAATGTCGTCGCTGCCACTGCCTTCTCTGTGTGATTGATTCCATTTCTCCATCCAACATCCACTCACCATGCCTTTGCCTTTCTTCTCAGCCATCATTTGCTATTTATATGGTATTTCTCGGTTGAGGGAAATTAATTTTAGTGAAACAGATCGCACAGCATTAAAGGTGTTGGCGTCGGTGAGATTCTGCCCAGCTCATATCTTTTCTGCAGCACAGGAAATGGAAATACAAAAAGAACAATTGAATGGAACAATGAACAGGAGGGCTTTTTGTGAGCTGGCATCTCAAAGATGCCAGGTTCCGGGGAATTATTTTGAAGACAGCTTTGGAGTTGTCTGACCGGCTTCGGGCTGCAAGTGATGTTAAAAATAAGTTTTGATGAAAAAGTGAGAGTATGAGTGTAGCAGAATTTAAAATAAAAAACGCTCTCCTAATGATTGTTTCTAGAGGCTGTTATATTTATGTGATGTAAAATCTTTAATGTCTGATCATCATCTCTCTTTTTTTACTTCATATGGCTAGTGGCATTTAAAAGGGGAAAACACACTGCCATTGCGCTTAGAGCAATACAGCATTTTAGTCATCATCACCTTGGTTTACTTAAGGGTGATTAAGGGTAAAATTAGGCTGATACTGTGAGAACAGCTGGAGCCACAAGTTTAGCTGTGATGCTTAGGAGAGAAAAGAGAACACTTAAGTCACGCATCAGATCTTGATTAATGACATTCACACTGAAGCTTCACTGTTGTAAATAATAAAAATTGCATAATGGTCAGACAAAGCCAAACAACAATTGTCCTGTTGTACATGTAGGGGTGGTGTATAAAGCCGGATAGGTTTCCCTCTTAAGTGATGTAACTGACCTCTGCTGACTGATTGCATTGGTCAGGGTGTGTGTATTTGACAGAATGTATATGGATAATGGAGTAAGTTAGCAGTGAGTGTTGTTCCCCTTAATCAGATCAGCATTAGTTGAGTGAAAGCATGATGCAATTTGCTTTCAATGAAAATGTCAGGATGAACACAAAATGCACTCTAACCTTTACAGGTGAGTTTTATGCGATGTTCTCTAAACTTTTGAATGCACATGTCTAACTGTTCAATCTTTCAGTACTTGCATGAAAATTAGTTTCATCCATGAATCGACCAATAGATTTTCTGGGTCAATTAGTATTGCTTCCTCATGAGACCAAGACAACACCTAACAATTCTTCAACAGCACCTCACCATTGCGAGATTTCAAACAGGATGTTTACAGATAAAAGTGGCCACTGAGCTTAGAGTGTCATCAGCAGAGAGACTGGAAGAGTCACAGAAAGGAATAGAAGTGGACATCTTTTGACCACATACTACACTGATGATCGTTTTATTGTGAACAGTGCCCTGTGGAACCGGATGATGAATGGCACACATTTCCAGGCTCATTAAAAGGAGGTGAGAGGCACCCAAGTGTCACATCAGACCATTCGAAACAGTTTACATCATTGTGGACTGTGTGCTAGACGACCTGCAAGTGTACCTGACTACACAACCAGGCACATGCGTCATCATCTTGCATGGGCCAGGAAGCATGTACTCTGGATGAGTGACCAGTGGGGCAGTTCACTGATGAAAGTCAATTCACACTGAACAGACATGATGAGCGCTATCAATGTTTGAGATGTCAGGGAGAGCGCTATGCATCAGCTACTGTTGGCCTTTGGTGATGATGGTGGTGGTGTTACAGCTGGAATTTATACTTAAGAGCACATGACAGGTTATTGAGATATTGACATTTTTTTCTTGGGGTATACCCACTACTGTTGTTGGCTTTTGTTTTTAACTAAATAGTTTGAGATGAGGAAATAATTGCATGGTTTACTTAAATGCCCTACTTTGAGGATATAATTGTAGCATAAAAAATTCCATTGGTTATATATGGCTTTTGATAGAAATGTATGGAAAACGTTTATAAAATTCAGGCTACAATTATAAATGGAGATACGCTATACCCACAATGTGATTCTTGATATTGCGTTCATAATACAATTTTTCCACTGTTTAATTTTTTTAAACAAAATGAAAAGAAGACAAATTATGACAGTTTAAAAAGTTTAAGAGGTTACGTTTATTGCTCTTAAAAAATATTATAATTCTTATTACATTGATGAATTCCATTTTTCTGATGTAATTACAAACCACAAAAAATCTTAATTTAAGCCTAATTTTAAAATTTTGGCACGATCAACCAGAAGAAGTTAATAGTGGCTGCACCTTCTACTGTTTAACTTTAATATAATTTGCTTAAATACGAACACTGATTTGAATGTTGGCTTATGTGAATCAATTCTTAAATGACTCATGGTGCATCGATACAACACTATTCACAGTACATGCCTGGAAAAAGTTATATTCACTGCTTAATCCAAGTCAGGGTTATGGAAGTCACAAAAGGCCAGTGAAAAGAGATTAATAGTACAATGTATCAACACTGTGGTGAAGAATTGTAAAGGGAAATCGTGAAGTTTCATGGTTTTTTGCCCTCTCTTTAATTGGGCATCAAATCAGCTACATCCTGAGAATTACCACTCCATTCTTCAGATACATGCTAAGCCCTCGATTTTAAAGTTTTGCGAAATGGTTTGTAGTGCAGTAGTATAATGACAGGGGCATTACTAAATTCACAGAGAAAAATCATAGCTGCATTACCTAGTAGCTTTATCTCAAAGATGAATCAGTTGGGATGTTTTTAGATTTAGGCTTTTAGCTGCTTTAGGCTTCAACAGCTTTAACATTTTCTCTAACAGATATTCAGTGTAATTGAGCATCTTTAGAGTTGGTCCTGGAATAAACTGTAAACAAACTATTGCAGAAGGTCATCCTGGTGCCATGAAATGGACTCTACTACTACTTTCATGTACTGTTCTGTATGGAAGTATGTCATTTTGGATGCTACCTCAGTCAGAACACTACAAGGACTAGGGCCGCTCATATTGTGCCTCATATTTCACAGGTCACAGGTAAAGATGTTACCTTTAATAGCCATTCAAACCCATTTGTGTCAACTTCTGTGCATGTTATCAGGACAAATTCACCAGGGTATGTGAACTTTTGAATGTTTTGGTCGTCATTATGATTTAAAAAAAGAGAAAACACAGCTGGTTGACAATAAATGGCTTCACCCAGTTACCAACCATGAGTGGAAATTTGTGTTATCATTCGTATTCTCTGAAATAATGGCACAGGAAGCAAAAATGTATGTAAACTTTTGAGCACAACTGTACATCTAAAAACAGCTAACATGACTGACGAACTTTCCTAATATTTTTGCAGTGCTGTCAGCTGTTTCTTTATTTAGTCTGAATTCATATTTAATATTTAATACCCTGAGAAGCTAAGCATCCCTGAATTATTCATTTAAAGAATTTGTCTTTATTTGTATTCACTGAAGCACAATTAATGAGGTCTGGAGGGGACATTTATTCTAATTAACACCTTTATGCAAATAACTTTATTTGCATGCTTAATTCTTCAAAACATTTGAAACAAAGATTCAAAATGTAATACATTGGGCATTCAATTTTATTTATGTTTTTTTGTGTTTTATTAATATTTTTATGTAAAACTAATTGTCACTGTGCCCAGAAGACCGGTAACAGGATACTCCTGACATACATGCTTTGTGCCCTGAAAATTATTTTTGTTCAGGCTTAGAAGTTTCCATATTAGCTATGCAATGACTTTGTCTTTCGTGTGTGTGTGTGTGTGTGTGTGTGTGTGTGTGTGTGTAATCAAAAATCTTTGTATCATAGTAAACGGGACTGTTAATTTTGTTAAGAAATAATCACTGGTAGTGACACAGATAGACATGTACAAAATATCTAAATACATTTCAGATAAGTTGACTCATCTGACTAAAACACACATTGTCATTGTTGTAGAAAATTAGTTTTTGCTTTTGTCTGATATCTCAATGCCCAATTTTAGTTTAATTTGATTGCCACCTTTTTGGAAAGCTTTTGGAAGAACCCCTACGATTTACAGGTTTTTCAAGATACTTCATCCCACCGCCAAAACTACACTCAAAATAAAACTTTGGTGGAAACTACTTTTACCCTGATGATAGCTCCTGAGATGCCATGCATATCTATTTGCAAGAAAATCTGTGTGAATGGCGATTGACCTTGAGTATCTATGATGTGTGAAGAGCTCATTTTAAAAAAGGCAGTGGCTGAAATGAGTCATTTAGACAAACCCTTTTTGGATATTAGTCATGCAGAATATCTCAATTTCTGCTTTGCACTTAAAATACAGTATACTGTGACTTTTCAAACAGCTCAAAGTGTGAACTTAAAAAATATCGAAGGGGCCACGTTCAACCATAATTGTAGCTGTGCATTTAGCTTCCAGCTATTCTGTTATTCAATGTATAACTAATTTATCCTTAAAAAATACATTTAGAGTCTACTAGAGTGTGAAAAGTTGGTGAGCTGGCTACTGCTGACCTAGGCAGTTGCCAAAGTAAAGAATATTTCATTAGGATTTTTGAATTTAGAACGCAGGTTATTCAGACATCAATTGTTCTATGCATAAACCAGAGCCTCTGGGTAACCTGGCTGCATGTTTTTGGACTGTGTGTGGAAACAGGAGCTGGTGATTAGGATACTGGGCTAGTAATTTGAAGGATGCCCGTTCAAACCTCACCACTGCTAGGTTGTCAGTGTTGGGCCCTTAGACATGGTTCATAAGCCTCATTGCTTAGTCTGTTAGTTGTTTTGTGTTGAACAAAGTCTGTCAAATGTGGAAAATGTAAATACATTGAATCCAGGAACTTCTTGCTGTGAGGTGACAGTTCTACCCACTTAACCTCTGTGTCCTCCTCATCATATTCATCAAATCCAGCCGTATATTTACCTTGAGCTTTGTGATCCAGGTTCTATGGTCCGCCACAAGTTGTAATTTGTTGGATAGCCAGCTTAACCTGAACACAGAGACTTTTCATAATTCACAGTCAAGCCTAACCCAGCCATCCGCTGACTAGCGAACGTTCAGCTTGCTGGTGAAGGAGCTGGCAATGGGCCATTTGTAGCAGAATGTGGATCTCCTAATGTGCGTTCAGGATGGAGCTGGCCAAGCAGAGCGGTCTGCAATGTCCTGAGTCAGCAGAGGAACACCCACAACCCCCCTACACTTTGCCCCAACCCACCTCGCCCCACCCTGACTACTCTCTTGCATTGGGCCGTGGCACTGCGGCTTGATGGGCTAGAAAATTACATTAACGTCTGCAGGTCTCTCTTCTGCTTCTGTCGTGATTACAAGTGCTGAGGAGAATTCAAGTTGAAACTGATCAATTGTCTGGTTTTAGTGTAATTACTTGTAATGACTTGTATATTCCGGATGATGGCAGGTGTCTCGACTACATATATGTGTAGACAAGACATACATTATTTTACTTTTACCGTATAAGTGTAGTCATGAATTAGCAAATTCAATTATAAAACAAGAAATGTATTTTGTGTCACATGTACTGTATAATCGCAGTTGTTCATGCCTGAACTTAAACTAAAGCACAATGCAGTCATGGTAGTACATGTGAAGGCTTGGTAAAGTAATTACTACTGTAATAATATTAGTCCTGTCTAAGACAATTCATCTCATGAATGCACAATCACGTCTAACAATATGATGCAATGTTTTAATTAATGTAATGCCCTGTTGAAGTAACTCAAGGTGGTACATGAGTTTTAATTTCTGCAGTTCTTCTGGCCCAGTCGAGCATTTACCAGACATGAGATTTTAGTGTTTTTCATTATTACTGCTGGAATTAAGACCTCAGCCTTTTCACTGGGCATTGTGTGACTTTGTTTTTCAGTTGAGAACTCAATCCTGGCAACCCTGCCATTGGTGTGTGTGTGTGTGTGTGTGTTTGAGTTACACAATAGGGCTGCCACTAATGACGATTTTTCAACTATTTTACTGATCAGTGGATTAACCATTGATAAATGTTCTTCTGTGTTCAGAATCTCATTTAAGCTTCTGTTATTATAAGAAAATGTATGACAAAAAATATGGCACATAACTAAACGGGCAGCACGGTGGCTTATTGTCGCCTCACAGCAAGAAGGTCCTGGGTTCAATAACTGGGAGGATGATCTAGGTCCTTCCGTTTCAGAGGTTGCAGGTTCTACCTGTGTCCGCGTGGGATTCCTCCGAGTACTTCGGTTTCCCCTCACAGTCCAAAGACATGCTACCAGGTCGATTGGAGACACTGAATTGTCCTGTAGGTACCTGCAATAAACAGGTGCCCAAGGTCTAACATTGTGCCTTGCGCCTATTGAAGAGCTGGGATATGCTGCAACAACTCTGCCCGATTATTAGAATAAGGGGTTACGAAATTAAACTAAACAGAACTAAATGTGAACAGGAATTATGTCCATACTGTCAATTGGGACAAAATGTTGTCAAGTGCTTACAGGAGTAAGCCACGTCTCATTAAATCCAATATACATTAACAACAGAATAAGCCCAGAATAAAACCTACATTCATTCAAAACTTTATATTTTAAGCAGTGTAAACCATTGCTGGTCTTTCAAATATGGAAAGCTCATTGTCTGCTCACATTGCAAAATTTTTAAATTTATTTATACATAAATTCTGCCCCCATTCCTTTTAAATATGGCCTGTGATCCCATAGTATCCAGAAGGCAATACTATGAGTGTGTTTTATTTACACAATGGATAATGGAAATGGTGAAGTAATTTCACCAAGCAAATACCGAGAAATAGGTTGCAGTTTGTCTTTCCACTTCACTCGTAAAATCCACAATGGGACTGAAGCTTCCAGCGATTAAGTGACGGTGTCAAAATAGCCGTCAATCAAAATGGGATTCAGCCCTTTGACTGATCCTTCAATCATCTTGCAGAAGCTCTGTGTCCAGACCCACTCCCAGCTCCGCTCATCCCCAGAGATTACCCACCTTCTACACCCGGCCTCTCCCGTGTGTTCTCCCTATTTATCCATATGACTGTTCTTGCGCAGCCTTTGACTGATTGCCGTTCAATCACATTTTATTAAAATTGATCAATATCAGTGGGAGTCTGTTTTGCTTTAGATCTTGGTGTGTAGTTTGATGGGGTTGAAAATAAATACTAAGTGTTCTATTTACACACACAGAAGTAACTGAAATCATATCTGTAGTCGTATAAGTGTAAACACATTAAATGCAAACATGTGAATGGAAGTCGGATTTGGCCGGGGGTGAGTGGAATTGGTTAGTGATTTAGCACAATATTCTCACCAACTCTCACAAAATAGTGCATAATACATTTACCTTACTTTTCTTGGTAAAATAATTAAAGGGAATCTAATTTTCAATGCGAGTTTTCACTGCATTTTGAAAGAAACATAAGCATAAAGTAATGTTACCATGAATCTAACCCATGCATACACAATCTAGTAAAATCGTTTTCACACGTTTTCTTGAGCCATTAAAGTCCGATATGCAATTAGAAACCAAAAGACAATTTTACTCTGAACAGCAAAATGCATTTTTGTGACCCCCCCCCCCCCCTTCACTACAAAATCTATTGCCCAAAAGAGTCTCAGATGCGTCTCCCATACTTCATTCTCCTTAAAGAAATCATGCGTGAAACTTTTTTTAGCTTCCAAAAATGTATATGAGCGAAAAGGAAGCAATCAAAACTGCTTGTGCACTGATGTAGCAAGTAAAGAAGGAAAAAGAAAATAATCTTTTGGCTATGAGCCAACAGAATCTGTTCTGTTGTACCTATAGCCAATGATGTTACAAATACTTTATAGTTTGGGTATTTGTCAATATATTACGAAACAAACTTTTATGCCTCTGCCCATTTTGGAGATTGTCAGATTGTGATATACAAAGTATAAAGGGTTTAATATTAAGAAAATCCACAGTATTCTGCCCATACTAAAACCAGCTGTTGCCAGAATTTGAATGCTAAACAATAAAAAAAGATATAACATAAAATCTCCATTGGTGCAACCACATGAACTTTAATTAAAGATTTCTTTTGCATAAGCAAAGATGATGCTTATGGAAGATGCAGCTTCTGAGCTTCATAACCACAGTATATCAGCGTTTGTTATATTGCACTGCTTTTCTTACACTATGGTGAGTATTGCATACTGTTCTCATTCTAACACAATAACAGCCCATAATAATAGTTTCTATTATTTTATTTGGTTGAAAGAAAAAAAATCATATAATATTCATGGAGCTTTTATATTGGAAAAGATGTTTGTATCCTGCAACAAATACAGTTTCTAAGAATTGTAATTTTTGTTAGAATTTTTGTTGATTTGGCATAGTTTTTATGCTGTATGCCTTCCTGATTCAACTCCCTATTTATCCAGGCTTGCTATTTCTTCAAATTCCCTTAAGTTTTGATTTACATTAATGTATCGCAAACAAGAGTGCTATTAAAAGAGCTGGTCATATTTTTAAAAATATGTAAATCAAATAAAATCATTTATTTACAGAAGTCAGATTTAAAGCTATTTGAGTGTCACTGTTTAGATCTAGGGTTTAAATTGCTGGTAGCCATGCTCAGTGATGCTTTTGGGGAGCTGGCCATGTGGCAATTAAAACAAAAATTTGAGTTAAAGATGTAAAAAGTAAGCAAAAGACATTCATTATCCATGCTTTTGCTGACCACTTAACCCTGTGTAGACACATCAGGCTGGTTACTTTAATGAATGTATGTAATGAATCTCAAAAATATAGTGATAATAGAAATTTGCACCACCTGGGTGGAATAATAATAATATTGCAGATAAGGCAACATTTAATAGAACATTTATTTTCCTCATATAGAGCACATCCACAACAGTGCATTCCATCTATCCTTTCTATGCATAGCAACAACGTGAACATTTTGTGGAGCAATGTAACTACTACTAGTAAAGTTACTACTACCACATAGGTCTGTAAGCAGCCAAACGTATATTACAATAACTAATTCCAGACATTGTTACACAAACACAAAGCAAAAATGTATTTGTTTATTGCAAAACAAAAAGAAAATGTAATGAAATATTAATATAACGTAACCTTTTGTATTTGGCCCATGGGTTTTCACTGAACCAATCTTTTGACCTTTTAAAAGCAATTATTTGGGCACATCTGCTGTAGATTATAGATACCATAGATAACTTTGTGCATCGTATGTTACTGAACCTGATATAGATATCATTCAGGGCAAGAAGCATGTAGTGTGAACTACACATCAAGGGGGGAAGAAGATGTAAAACTAGTGGTGCAACAGTGGCTACAAGTTCAACCAAAAACGTTTTTTGCCCAATATTTTTAAATTGGGGGTTAGGGTTAAAAATAATCTACAGGAGGGTGATTGTGTAGCAAAGTGATGTTATTTGTTTTAGAAATTCTTAACAAATTGTGTTAACTTAAAGTCCTAAACCTTTTGATGAACCATTGTATGTGATTCAAGGTACCTGGTGATAAAAGACCCTTGACAGGGTGCCAGGCTATTACAAAGCATTGCATCCTCAGCCATTCACTTTTGCCAATTTATAGAGGCAATTTAGACTCTCCAGTCTAGCACCTGAAAAGAAATAAAGAAAATCAGAAAAATAACCCAAACACATTACCCAGAGAAAAGAACCTGGGTTACAGGAACAGTGCATCACCAAGACTTACAATGCATAATGTGAGGTTGGCCATCCATTAATGCGTATTGAAAACCAAAACATTTTTTAAAATTTATCCGCTTTGTTATGGCTTCCTCAAGGTCACAATAAAAAATGTCTTGGGGAACATGGTGAATACCACTTATTCCATTTATATGGTGGAGGCAGGCAAAGGAAGACCGTGAGAATAAGTCTTTGTCTGAAAAACAAATGAATTTAAATCACAGCATCCTAGCACAATACCTTTCACTTATCTGTGAGCTAAAGTTAGATAAAGATAATTAGTGTGCTTTGCCCCGTGGCTGTTCATGCTCTTGAGTGAAGAAGGGTCAAAGCAAAAACTCAAAAGTCTTTTCAATCCTAAGTGAGAGCCTAACCTTGCAGTGGGAAAATGAGTCCTAGTAAGTGTAAGTACTAACACCATCAATCAATCCATAAATTGAAACCCATTTTTCTTTTACTCTCAATCATTCTTAGATGGTCAAACAAATTTACCCCTCTTAAATTTTTTTTGTTTAGTTTTCATTGACCACTTTATCCTGGTCTGCAGTGGCAGAACCACCCCCACCCAATTTCCCAGGTGTAGCCATACATGTCAAAGTAAATGACTATACAGTGAATAGGACAGGAATAGACTGCTGTTCCACTCTTTACCCTT
>JAYDZF010000013.1:11730973-11742343 GCA_034509105.1 Microcambeva barbata
CAGCTCTGGGAATCGAACCGGCAACCTTTTGATCACAAGCCCAGTTCTCTAACCACCAGGCCACGGCTGCCTCAAAAGTAAAGTAAAGTAAATAAAGTACCTGTAGTCAATACCTATGTAAAAGTACGACACTAGTGAGTACCCCTCCTGTCCTAAATGTAAGCAAGGTGTGTAAAATATTATCCTAATCCTAATAAATAATTAACAACTGTATCTGGAGCATACAATGTGTTCATTATCCAAACTGTCTTGTTTATATATGCTGCAATTACTTCCCGTTGGCCTGCGTGTGGGTGTTAAGATGAGGGAATTGACTGTAAAGTGAGCGGATGCAACAAAACGAGGGTGTGTACTCAGTGGTGGGTGAGAATGGGAATGCATGTTGTGCAAGAGGCAGATGGAGAAGCTAGCTGTCAGATAAAGCTCCTGAGCTCTGGTCAGCAGTATACTTCTAGCCATGCATTTACAACAGCATGTCTTAATCGATCCGGCTCCACAGGCTGTGACCTCGTCCCTGAGGCCAGCTCATAACACCTGCCTCGCTTTCAGCCTGCTTCATGGACAGACTATCCGAGTGTGTCGCCTTAGATTACCCCCTCACACACGCTACAAATCTAAGATAACATCACATCAAGTTCCCGGCCGGGTTTATTACTGCACTGTAAATAGTCCCGCTCTGTAACGGCATCATAGGGATGCTTTATTTCTAACACTGGCTCACGGGGTTCAATAAAAATTTTCAGAATCTGTCTAAAAATATGAGCACCCATGCTATAAAATGGCAAGATGACAAACTAAGAATAAACTAAAAGTCAGTTAGAATATATGTACCTGACAAAATTCGACACATTCGACACAAAAAGTAAAATCTTACTAAAAGCAGAACAGCTGTAAAACACACTAGCACACCAGAGCTGAGATTTCAAACTCACATGTCAGATTATGGATGGGACATAGGCTTGTCTGAAGGATGTCGAAGTGTATTTCTCATAACTGCTTCCGGTATGACCCCCACCCAGCAGTCATGATGGATGATTTTTATTTGCCATTGCTAGATAACACGCATTGGCAGAGCAGAGATTCCAACCGAAGCATTTACACCCCTAATTTCTTCTTTTGATAGTATTTGTTGCACAAGTTGTCTTCACTTTTTTGTTCCTTATAAGGTATGGAAGACTTCCAACATCTTACCTCCCTGCTTTATTTTTCAGAGTGCGCAACATGTTTTAAGATCTTTTTTCAGATGAGATCCCCACAGAGAAGAATAACAGGATCGTTGAATACCTAGACTCAGCATTTTCATTTCTGAATGTTCAAACTGGATGGGATTGGCCCCACATATTTGTTCTTGCTTGAACGGGCAAAGCCTGGGGATTGAACCGTTGGAAAGATTTTGTCCCCCTGCTGTGTTTATGAGTGTCCAAATAACAAAGCTGATATATAAAAAGACATGAAAGTGGCTCTATGATTTGCATACGGTTTTGAGGTGGACATGCCAGTGATACATCCCGGCTCACAGCAGGATGTTGCACCGTGTCCGTTGAAATAAAAAATAAAATCTGTTCTCATCCTGTAGAAGAGAGGAGGAATCAGTGGAGCTCGGCGGTCAGACAGTGATGCATGCGTGGGGTAGCACTCATGTCTGGGGGTCAGTGGGGAGAGGCACAGCTTGTGAAGGAGTCCGGAACGCAGCATGTACGAGGATGTGAGGGGAGCGTGGGCGCAAACCGAAGGGAGTTCATACTAAGTGCTTTCCATTAGTACTGCATTGTTGTCTTCCATCAATTTAGTTTTTAAGCTATCACAGCTGTGTATTTTAGCAGCTAAGGGTATACAGATGTGTGCAGGGCTATTTTTTTTAATACACAACTGATCACACGTATGACAACCAGAGTGACGCACAATGCGTCCCACTGTCCCTGCAGGCACCTCAGTCAGCCAGCAGATGTCACATTTGCAGAATCAATGATGAACCCGGTTGACCGTCATCCCTCACACACATAATAGTATCTATATTATAAGGTCGTAACAATACACTTTATCCACAATGTTATATGATTCACGATACTGGGTTCACCCTTTTTAACAAAGTAAAACTGAAGACAAATTATTATTTTTTTTTGTATTATTATTATTTGGATGTAGATACAAACTTTGACTAAACATGCTTGATATATATATATATATATATCCCTCTGCAGTGTAAAATTAATTTCAATTCATTTTAATTGAATCAATGATTTGTGACCGACGTGAATCGATTCTTAACTCTCTTATGGTGGATCATTATATCGTTAATATAATAAGTGGTTTGTTTAGGTTAATAGCATGGTGTATAATCAAATTAGAGAGCTTGATCTTTTAGCCTTCGTACACTAATGTGTTAGACCAATGCGAGCCTCACGCTCGATGCTACATTCATTGAATTCTTTCATGATTGCAAACTGTTCTTAATTATTTCAGTGCAATCTTGAACCCTACAGGTTGCATATATTGTGTTGTACTTTACCTTTTTTAAAAGACATAGTAAAGATTTCTATTACAGTAAATGGAGCAGACCACTTCTTTTTGCCCATGCATTCTGGTAATCGTAGAGTCTTTGCGTAGGGTGTTTGAATATTCCAACCATATAGTCCAGTCATCCCACCCTTCCAGACATGGTGTCAAATTAGTGTCCACTGCAGGAACTGGCAATTATTGGTTATTGTCATTGACTGGTTACAATAATAAGTTTCGAACCTAGTTTAGAACGGTGCTGGTGTGCTAGTGGGATATTCCGCCTGGGCACAAGCATTTCAATCTGTTTTGATATGTGCATGGCTCATATCAACACGTGTAGTGTGCTAGGTTTTTGACAGGGATAATAGCCTAGTGGTTAAGGTACTGGACTAGTAATCCCAAGGATGCCAGTTCAAACTGTTGGGCCCTTGAGCAAGGCCCTTAACCCTCATTGCTCAGAATGTGTACTGTATCTGAACTGTAAGTCACTTTGGATAAAGGCGTCTGCTGAAAATGTACATTGTTGATGGTATATAGGTGGAAACCCTGAGCTTTTTCACTGCAACGAGACACAAAACTCAGTAGTTATATTGATTTCATGTTTATACAGATGTTTAAATATATATATTTAGGTCAAAAGTGTGTAAACAGTCGATATATCCACACTAACATCTTTTTTTATACGTTTCTGTCTTTTGCATGTGGTTCTTCTCCCTGCTCCCTTCCTTCTTCTACTTAAGGTAAGAAAAGTATACATCCTAATATTATGCAATATATATCAAACATCCTGGCTTTTTATTGCTCTTGGTAAAAAAAAGGCTCGAAACAGGTTCTCATTCACTTAGCATTGACCAAGGTATCATGTGATTTGTTTTTTTATTTGATATATTATGAATAGAACTGGCTCATCCTTAACATGCTTTGTCTTCGGATGATCCACTCCCCCAACTTCAGTCCAGGATCATTTGTTAATCCTCATTCACGGAAGATTGTTTTTAATGGGATCTGTATCTCAAGGCTTACTTTTGGAGAAATGCGAAATTATTGTGCCTGAAGAGTACAAATAGCTCCTTGCTTGGGTCTAAATCCATTTGTAATTCGGTGATTAATCACTTAGGGCCCAGTCTTGAGTCCTTTAAGCCGTTCTTGTTCCGCGTTGACTGACTGAACTGCTTGTTTGGATCCTGACCCTAACTATGCCCCCACTTAAGCCATTAGGAGGACTTGCGAAAGGATTAATGATCACAGAGCGAAAAAACATTGATTTTAGATCACATAGACCTGACACAGAATTCACCAGCCAGGGTGTTTTCACATAAAAAGGAACATAGTGGGAAATCTGCTGTGCACTAAATGTGTGAATTGAACTATTGGAATCATTAGAATTACTGCTTAAGAGTGAAAGGGGTGCTCAGGTAGCACAGTGGTAGAACATCAGTTCACCAGAACTGACATCTTGATCTAGTCTGTTTAAACAAGATGCCTACAGGAACATTGATTTGCTAGTTGTTCTTTTAGGTAGGGTACCTAAGGTTGTGGACAAAGCTGATTCACATTTTAACTTGCAATGTACAGGTGAAAAATAAATTGATTCTAACTATTACAATCCTTTCCAGTGAAATAACTATTAAAATATTAATTTCAATAATAGTCAATAGTAAAATTAAGACATGTTTTTGCTTGTGTTACACAAGATATGTATAGAAATGATTCCTGGAAATAACTTTAGTACTTGATCTTCATAAAATGTACATGTCAGTCTGCTGTAATGATTTAGTTGCTATTAGGTGTAATAGAAAAATGACTAGCTGAATCCGGACACCATAGCCTGGAGGAGCAGGACCATCTGGAGCCTGAGACTGTTAATCACAGATCACAGGACATCTCCTTGCTTTTTGTCCTGTGTGAGTTATTTAAAGGACATGACAGAGATCTGTTTCAGTAGGCACAAAGCACATTTAGGTCTTGGATGAACGCCTATTGGTGAACACTGAGGTGCAGGGTGATTGAGTTTCAAAGTGAAGAATCTGGATTTACATGTGATACCACCTGTGTGTTGTGTGTCTACATTATTAGCTATTTCTATCTCAACCTTTTAATTTTTACAGGCAAAAGGAATTCATGCCGCCCCTGTTGTATTATTTGCACTAAACATTGCATTGTTAAATTAACTAAATGTTTTTCTTAATAAATCAGTGCCCTCCTGTGTATTATGGTACAGCAGTTTGGCTTAATTCAAATAATTTAGAACTGTAGGCATTTGTTTAAACAGATTTTTGTTTTATACACAATGTAAAACAATGTTTTACCTCGACCATTGTTTTTTGAAAGGTAAAATGACTTTTTGAAAGGTATTTCATTGTCTCTCGCTCCTGTGTCTTGCTTTAAATATGAACATTACCTTGCTCACATTACAGTACAATATAATCCAGTCTTCACGCTGAGGTTATATTATTGGTATAATTTTAAAATCATGGAAGGGCATATGATTTTTTCCTGCCTGTTTGATGGACACAGGTTGAAACATTTCAAAAGTCCGTAGTCAGCCCAAGGCTGGTGTTGTTTAACAGATTTTTTTTACTTAGCTCTGCCAGGCCTGCTTGCCTGCCTAATTCCACCTGGGAGCATTGACTGGGCTTTGGTGTGCATGTGTACCTGCCACCCGCCGCCTGTCTTCCCCTCCTTTAACCATGCCCACATGAGGGGCTCGCAGGCCCGTGTTATGGAAATAAGGCACACTCCCCTTGGGTTTCAGACAACTGACAGCATGACAGAGAGGAGCTGACGGTGCCCATCCATTTCGCCTCTTAGCGGCATCCCAACCCGCACCACACAATTACCAATTCCATCAAATAGATTTACCTTGTGTGTGTTTCTTTCAGGGTTCTTTCTCTAGAGATGAAACTAAAAGAGGGGGCAGGTGGGGAGTAAGCTAGGGGTACCGTCTGGACGGTCACCATTGAAAGATTTATTGTACTTCATAGGAATCCCAACAGCTTTCTTGTGTCATGAGAGCCTTATAATGTGTGGCAGGTTGTTAGGGCTTATTTAAGGGAATTGTTTTTCTCAGTTTTTGCGGGTGCGATGTTGAACTGTAACCAGAAAGGACTTTTTTTTCATGAACAGAATTCATATGCAGACAAAATAACAAAGTGGCTAAGAGTCGTGAACTAAAATCAAAAAACAGTTGACCAGTCGGAAAACAGAAGTTAAAAAGGAACACTGATCCTAAATATTGACATACACAATCCACTACAGAGAACAGGAGTAGAAATGGCTTGGGTGCGTTTACAGGAGTGCAAAACAGGACAGCACACCAGTACTGTCACTTTCCACTCGCCCAGAACATGCCTGACACAACACCTCAACCCACCAAATCTAGTGCCAATTCCCAGAAACAGTAGAAAACTGGACTGGACTGAGTGAGTCAGAATTGAGGCTTCAAGAGAATGCAGGTGTACCAGCTAATCATCAGACAAAAAGGCAGAAACAAGTTGTTATACATAGAAAACCAATCCACCTGGAGTGCATCAGTACAAGTCAGGCGTGACTGTCATTAAGAGAATGACAGGTCAAACTGTGACTGTGTTACGACCAAAACATGCCTCGCAGCAGCCTCTTAACGTTTCTGAACTGCCAAATACTCACTCAGTATCTACGTTTTATTGAACCACTCAAAATCAAACTTGCAGCAAAGTTGAAACGAATTTATTATTCAGGGAATGACATTGCTCAACCCGCATGAATACACGAGAAAACAATACAGCCAGTGCTTTTTGTGTATTCATTTCCACTAACCATTTAATCATAGTCAGGGTTATGTTGGTTTAAAGGTTACCTTGAAACACAGGGGGCAAAGAACAGATTTTAGAATAACCCTTTATTTTATAAAATTCACTCAAAAGGCATGTTTAGGGGGCACAAAAATACTTCACGGTTGCCTCACAGCAAGAAGGTTGAGCGATCAAGGGCTTTTTGTGGACTTTGTAGGCTACTGGAAGAAAACCCATGAAATCAAAATACATTCATATGAGGCAAATGGAAATACAAACTTGTTCATGACTGTGTTTGACTTTAAAACCTGAAACTGATGTTGGTCTTGTTATGGATATAGCTACAGGGAGTAAAACATGACACCTAATAAATAAATAAAAGACAGTAATGGCACACAATGTATTAATTGCTTTTTGTGACACTGGGGAAAAGAAAAATCGTACTGCCCTGTCCTGTCAATTTTCTTGTCTGAGAATCGAGTTTTCCAATACGATGTGTTCAGGGTTGTCTATTCATGCATATCCACAAGTGACAGATTAAGCCATCCAATAGAGAGAAAGCTTTGCTTCCGGCCATACGTCTGGATTCACAGAGTGATGTTGTAATCACTGACGGCTTTGGATCACCACACATGGTCATTCAATGATTTTCTTTTTCCTCTACTTAAGAGTTCCTTTCTTTTGAGCATAACTGTTCACTGATTATCACAGAGCACAGGATGGCTCCTGGTGGCAGTACATTTCAATCCCTTTTTACTTGAAGAAGCATCCCATGTTATAAACGTGGGCGCCGTTACTAGGCGCTATTCCAAAAAAATCATTTTCATTTGAAATATTGGCAAAACTGAGTTGAGTCAGTATACCAGTATCATCGTGCCAACCTGAACTTGTCATGTGAACAACATGACAGCTCACTTTAATGTCATTTATACAGTCCTCAAGTTATTACAGCATCCATGGAGTTGCTAGTACTATAATCTTAAAATAAGGTGTACATCCCCATTGCACACTTTGTGCAATGCAAACCATACTTTTCTTGTTGTTAAGACAACATCTTTGTTGCTCCAAAATCAAGCTGCATGGTGCCTGGTTGGCTCACCAAAGGTCGCTAAAATAGGGCCCATTTTCTTTTGAACATGCATCAATTTACTAATTAGTAATGCCACATCCTTTCACAGGCAGTTATTAGACTGAGGTTAATAGCAACCCATCTGCTTCTGACTCTAGATCAGACATTGGCACCTCGTGTGCCAATGGAGAGGCGACAAGAGGAGCATCAGGTGGCATGAATTCTAAAGATTGTACAACATCTGTGTTTCATAATCCCACTTGCTAAGTCATCAAGAGTATATGAACCATGTCTAATGTCTGATAAAACTTTCCTGCACATCATCTTTAATGATGCCAATAATGTCTAGACATGGATTTTTCATCAGATCGCAGAATACCTAACCATACTTCATTTAATGATGCTCATGTGATTAGCCTGTGAAATTAGAGGCCCATAATTCAAAGAATGACAGAAATCACTGGGCTGTCATTCTGTGGAAATAGAAAAATATGGCAACGTATAATTTTCATCTGCTGCAGTAACTCGTTCTGACAGTACTAGGTTGAAATATTAAGCAAACATATAGCATGTCTCCTTAATTTGACAAAAAAATGATCTTTGTATTGACTTTACAACATGAACTCATATACAACTCCAAAAAAAGATATTCCATGTTTTGTGTTTTGTTAATAAACAAAGTTTCATGGTACAGCATTTAATAATTATAACAGAAACAACAACAATAATAATAATAATAATAATAATAATAATAATAATAATAAAAATAATAATCGAAAAGTAACACGATTGTACACCATTCTTGACTTTTAATGCCCCTTATATAAACACTTGCCATATTTATCAAGTCATTTAATTTACTTACCAGGCTACAGGTGACTCCTGTGCAGGCTTTAAAGTTCACTTTCACTTTCTATTACAATGTGTGCTTTAGTCTGCTTTCACGCACTGTTGTAGGCATGAAATACAGTGGAATTAGCCGGGTTTTAAATTTATTTATTTAATTTTCCAATAACAGAATAATGTAACAAAGTTATTTTGTATTTTATAGCCATAGCCTAGTGGTTAAGGTACTGGACTAGTCATCCGAATCTTGGGGTCAGGTCAGGATTGATGGTGTTCCAGTTCGGTCAACTGTAAATTGTGCAGCAGGTTGTTTTACATTGTCTTGTTGAAAAATGCATGGAACAGATGACGTCTTGAAGGCAGCATATGCTTCTTTAAGATCTCATTTTACTTTTCTGCATCAATTCTGCCATGACTGAAGTATAAATTACCTTTGCCAAATGCACTGACAGCCCCACATGATACCAGACCCTGACTTTTTGCCGATAACAGTGTATACCTTTTTCTTTTTGGACCAATGCTCATGGCATCCATTACCTCCTAAAAGGTCAGATGGCTGCATGTTTTTGTGTTGTGGGAGGAAACTAAAGGTACTGGAAGAAATCTCATGTAGACACGGGAAGAACATGAAAACTCTACACAGATAGTACTCTGACCACGCTGTTTGGGGATCAAACCCATGACCCATGATGTTAGTCGACAGTGTTTCCACTATCTGCACCATACTGGTGAATACGTAAAAGGTACAGACCCACTATTTTGAACGGATGTGCAAGCCTGCACTAATCAGCTGGTGTGTAATAATAATGGTGTGTAATATTTCTATATTACAGTCAGATTTTTGAAAACACAAAAGTGTGTAGCCTGCTGGCTTTAGAATACAGCTGGAATCTATAAGTGGGTAATTTTGTGAGCATCGGTTGGACCATTGTTAGCAGTTTTACAGACTGAACGGACATGTCTGGAGACTCTAGGGTCCTTTTAAAAAACCTCTTTATTCTCATTGTTATTTTTGAGAGCCTGTTTGAGCTCAAATTGACAAAAAGAGGAGAAACTATTAAATATTCATGGTCCAACTCTCATTAGAGGTATCTGTGTGTCAACCAGTGGCAGCTCTATTTTTGAGATAAGAGCACTTCGTGGTGGTTGTATCACTGGCTGTCTCTCGCAGCCTTCCAGCAGTTCCACTGGCACATTTTTACACTTTTGATGTTGGGGAAAACAGTCACACAACTTTTGTCAGCGTTCACCTGGGCTTGTCAGGCTGGAAAGCATGGAAGACTCAACAAGAAGTTCACTGAGACCTCACATCAACTGGCAGCAGCAAGTAGCAGCTGGTGTCGATTCAAATAAAGCAATGTTTGGTGTAAGAAAAAAAGGAAAAAAATGCTTAAGGAGAATAACTCTATTCTTGTGGGTATGCTCTAACTCGCAAACACTTTGTATGGCCCTAGAATTTGCTAGGTGATCTTTTGGTCAAATCTGTCGACCTTGCTGTTTGCAAAAACTATTTATTGAGCTTTAATTTTTGTGGCTTTGCAGTGTATGTTGTTAAAAGCATGTAAGCAAATATTTTCCTTCACAATAGTACTGTCTTATTACATCTGTGCTAAACCTGGTTTATTACTTTCAAACATTTACTTAAGCTTTGCTACCATACTGCCAAATGTACACCTAAATAAAAATTACACCCACACTGTATTCATACTTATTGTCCATTGATCTTTTCATCTACCCTACAGTTGCATTTTGTATGTAAACGATTACTGCCAGTTTGTCAGATATTTTTTTGGTAGCTGTTCCAAGATATAAAATAATAACTATAACACATCAAAATACACCACTGAAATGTTATTATTTTGGGTATTGATGATTTTCTGCATTGACTGCTGACATGGTAGTGTCAATAATTCTGGTAGAGTGCATCATGTGCTTCTCAGTGTCACAGTTAAATGAAGGATATCGCATTAACTAGGAAAGCAAATAACAGTTTATAGTAGCAACTAACACTTTTGGGTATTATGAATAGATAGCTTAGCCTATTCCATTCTATAAATAAATCATCATTTAACCCACTTTCACAGATGTGATACGTCAATTCATTTAGTTAAAGCCATCACTTTTAAGAGCTGGGTCTGAATCGCAGGTATTAATGGTCAGGTTTTGATTCGTTTGATTCCAACACAAGCATAAAGTGGATAAAATAAAATAAAAAAAAACCCAACCCATAAATTGTTATGGGGCCAAGACAAAGATAATAAAATAAAAGGTGAGACGCATCTGGTGGTGGCTTTGCTGACACCGTGGGCGGGGGTGCTGTAAAAGCAAAATAACAGAAATAACAAACACAATAAAGGGAAACAAACTAAATTAAAAGAGCGATGCCCTGATCGCTGGTGGTGGCAGCTCTGATTCCACTCTGACGCGGCCGGGGAAACATGGCCAACATGGCCTATAGAGGGAGCAGATTTGCAGAATGGAGTGTGATGCTCGGCACAGCCTTTCATGCGGTCCTCGGATGGCGGCTGCCAAACTGGGTCTGTCCCTATCATCCAGTGGTGCCACGGACCTACGACCTTTCGATCGTAAACCCCCGAACCCCATTAGGCCCAGGGTATACTGCGGTTCAACGGCATGGTCGGTACCGTTACAATAATATATAAAAATTTTGGCACATTGTAGAACAACAGATCTGAGATTTCGAGTTCCTCATTTTGAGTCTCACTCAATTTAAAGGTGTATTAAACTAAACAGAATGGGAGAATCCTCATCTAGCAGCAAGATAATTAACAAAAAACGTATTGCCCAAATTACAGTGGAAGGTTTCAAGCCAGGCTTATTCAATCTCTAGACTTAAACCCTATAGGCCATGCATGTGACCATCTAAGAGGAGTAAATACCTACTACAAAACTTTTGCTCATGAGTAAAATTGGGTGTGTCAGACAAAAGGTGGTATCATCTGAACAGTGTATTAGATTCAGATGTAAATACTTGGAAATAAAAGTTAAAACGTTGGGGGGTTCTTTTACCTGAAATGCATCTTTTAATGTAAAATCTAAATTATAGATATTTTGTCTATTGCTAAAATAATGGTATTGACCTCACTGCATTCAGAAGGGAGTATGTATCTAAATACTGATGTGTTTTTATCAAACATACAAACACTTTTACAAGTACAACAA
>JAYDZF010000013.1:11746865-11765760 GCA_034509105.1 Microcambeva barbata
AAAAAAAACATTAAGAGAAGAGTATGGGAGAACTCTTATGTTATTTGATTGCAGACTGGTCAGGTCAGCTTCATATTATTTATTAACAACCTCCATTCTTTCAATTCAGGATTACAACACTGTCTAAAACACTTAAGTTGAGAGCAACTTAGAGCTGGTAATGAGGTTAAAGTAAATCATGTGATGTTAAACAGGAGATTAGGGGTGGTAGGTTAGACACTAGTTTTTTTGACTAATGTAAGCATAGTACATGGAGTGTCTTTTATTGGGGCTGCTTGATATCACTTTTTATGCCCAAACCTATTATTCACCTTGAGTATCTGCTAACACCAATACTGATCTGACAGTCCATTATCCTTTTAAACTACTATTGTTGGGATTTTTGTCTTTCATAACGTTCACTATGTCAGAGTAGTGCTATAAACTCATGCCCTGTCTTGGTGGGGAGACTGGCAACACTACATTTTTGACACTGATCAATCAACGTTCACGTTAATGTGTTAGATCAGTAGTCATCAGTCATGGCTACAGAAGCCAAAAAACAAGAAAAGACACAAAGAGGACAGTATGGACTCTCAGTTCTGTAAAGGGAATTAGAGGTAATGTGTTAACATGTCAAGAGCATTACATAAATATATCCATCTTCTAGGTCCACTGTATGTAGGTGAATATCTTGTCGAGGTAAAACACAAAGGTTATATATTCGGATACAAAGGTATGTTTTAATATAAACTCTTGTAGAAAAGTAAACATGTAAAGAAATTCCAAGGTATTAGGTTTGAGGTTTGATATATCTTTGACCTAAAATTAAATGCCTTTTCATATCCTTTAAACACATATTGGTAACTGACAGATGGAGAGGTCATATTCCACCATTTCAACAGTCTGTAAAGTGATTGAGAGGCACATTTATTTAGCTATATAGCTCTGACACCCACTCAAGCATGAATCATGTCTTCTCGTCATGCTATTTTCCTGTATCACTGAAATAGCAGCAGTGCATTCGGATGTGTTTTTGTGGTCATTTGAATATGTAATAGGTTGCTGTGCTGACATTGCTTCAGTGCTCACATAGCCTCTCACCATTTGAAACAAGTGGTTATGGTTCGTTCGTCTCATATTTCTGGTGTGGTAGATGAGGCTAGCTCGGTTTCATGTTTGTCATGGCCAGCTTAGAGTCGGAGCATATTGCAGGTGTTACTCACACACTTCCTCATGCTGATTGTCTCGTCCCCCCCATGGCTCTGAGTTATTGCAAAGAATCACAATTCTGTCAACCAGCCCAGCTTGGGGACCAACCAATCATAATCTAATCTTCAAAATGGGGACGGCATTGTGAGTGAGTAAAACTGTTAATTGTACATGACAGAACATTTAATTCCAGATTTATAAAGAATCTGTACACACACTCCGCTCTATCTTGCAATTGAAGAGTAACTCTTTGACCTCATTGACTGAATTATGAATGCTCACAGAGACATGCTGGGTCAAGACTTTAAGCAAGCCCTAATTTTCTTCTTCACACTATTACACAACAACCATTGTTTGGCATTTATTTTATTATTTATTTTATGATTTATTTTGATGATTTCTGCTGGTGAACAGCAATCTTCAAGTCTGACCACAGACAATTGGATTAAGGTCTGGGCTTTCACTAGGCCATTCCAATACATTTACATGTTTCCCCTTAAACCACTCGAGTGTTGCTTTAGCAGTGTGCTTTGAGTCATTGTCCTGTTGGAAGGTGAACCTCAATCCCAGTCTCAAATCACTGATCAGAACAGGTTTTGATCAAGAATATCCCTGTATTTAGCACCATCCATCCATCTTCCCCTCGACTCAGACCAGTTTCCCAGTCCCTGCTGCTGAAAAACAACATAGTGTTTTGGGGTGATGAGATGTCTTGGTTTTGGTCCTGACATAGTCTCATTTCTCATTTCTAATTTCACTTCAGCAACATAGACTATTTTGTGAAGCTGCATCACATGCAGTTCAGATTAAAAAAAATAAAACACAGGTTGTAATGTAACAAAATATGTAAAAAGTACATATGCACCATTGCTGAAAACAATTAAACATTTTTATTCTGAAGGGAGTATGGGTATAGTTAGTAAATGTTGAAATTAAAGCACAAGCACTACAATATAGAGTAAAATATAGAGATACATGTATGATGGACCATAACACAGTAAAAAATGTGGGCAGATTAAGTAACATTACAAGGTTTTTTTTTTTGGGGGGGGGGGATTGAGCAAAATGTGCCTTTTCTGTTATTGTGTAAACCCTTTGTATTTGCTTTTGGTGTTCTTGACTTGCAAAGGCCTGACTTTTGCATTATGAGCTATACTTAGTACTAGATTTGGTTGCCATTACCTCAACCAGTGGCAGGTCGAATGGATTACTCAGTGGAAATGAACATTCATGTGTTGTGACTGTTGAAATTACCTTCATGCTGGAAGAAAGACCTTATCTGTCACACAGTGTTAGTCACAATAGCTCGGTTCTCCTGGATTCATCTATTTTGTCGACTGTACTTCTTTTATCTTATTAACTGCCTGACCCATATTACAAAAAACAGACTTTCTCTTTGGATTCAATGAAAGACACGTAGCACATCTTTTAACACTCAGCTATATTGTATGCAAGAGGAGCTTCTGTTTATGTAATTAGATTGCTGTATTATGAGATCAATATAATAGAGCACCTGTGCGACTTTGTGGTTAGTCTAGTTTAAGATTTAATAGAGACATTTCTGGTAGTACTCACTGAAAAATAGGGCCGACCTTGTGCTGAATCACAAAGCATTTCCTCATGATTACAGCAAGTTTTTACTTGATTGCTCTTACCTGTCTGGCACAGCCTGTCCAACAAGCCTCCAGTAGTATGAAATAAATGATTACAATGAATTTTGTCATCAACATTAAAAATACTATGTATGATAGACTCCAAGATGTCAGTTAATTCCTTTCAGGGCACCACTAGCCTTTAAATTACCGCAGTCCAGATCATTTTGGAAACCCCTTTTGGGTCCTGTATGTAGGCTTAATTTGTTTATGGCTGAATATATTTATTTATTTTTATTATTATTTATTGTATTTATTAATTTCCTTCATGTTTCTTTTGATGTTTTGTATCCAATTATACCCAAATGTAATGCCCAAGTGTATCCAACAATCTCAGACCCCGGCTCCGAATGAGGAAAACCAAGCTAAGCCATGTGAATTGACACTGTGTATGGAGAGACACATCCTGATACATCTTTACCCATTTCTGTGCAAACACCATCAATCAGATATAGAAATCCTATTTGGCTTGTCTTGTAACTATCACGATAGTTGTTTTTCATGTGCCGCTCAGCCTTAGCCGTCAAGGCAGAGCTGAGACTTAATATAATGTATTCAAGATCCCAGCTCTGTAATATTTTAACAGGAGCACCGTTTAGGGGTCGCCACAGCAGATCGTGGTCAGCATTATTGATCTAGCATGGCTATTTTCCCAAATGCACTTCAAGACACTACTCTCCCTATTTATCTGGGCTTCAGATTGGCACACACTGGTGGCAAAATGTCCAGTAACAATAATAACAACAATAAACAGTAATCAGTGTTGACAGCGCACACTTTGTGATGCAGATTTTATTCTGAATGAAAATAATTGGCATATTTACCAATCAGTCTATAATTCATTAGTCATGATGAGAATAACAAAATAGTTTAAAATCAGAAACTGAAAACTCTTATTCACAATTATTTAGGGTTGTCAAACTCATTTTCAATGCAGGGTCACATCAGCATCATGGTGGCCCTCCAAGGGCTGACTAAAGTACCCTGCAGTGATTGCAGTCATCTTTTAAGTGTTCGACAATATACATACCACATATTTTTAATGAATATCTGTATATTGTACTGAACCAAGCATAAAACAGCTAATGAGCATCTTGTGAAAAATCAGTACTATAGTAACGGTATCAAGAACATTTATTTATTAAATGTGAATGCAAAGTATCTTCCAGACACAACTCATCAGAATACTAATTCATAAGAATAGGTAATTCATGTATAATAAACTGATGAATACTTTAAACAGCAACCGTCTGTATTCACCTTGCCTGTTCCATTTTATTTAATAATAAAATTTCATTTTTCAGAAATAAAAGAGCATCCATTATTTACGGAAATATTACATGAGCATATTTTTAAGAGAAATAATAGAAGGAAGATTTGTCATCATGTTATTTTGTTTTTAAAAAGTCATATCGTGAACCCAGTATTGTGAATTGTATTGCTTTGCATATTATATTCCCTCAAATAAATCAGTCACATTTTAGCTCCGGCTTTAGTCCGTTATACTATTACTTTCTGGAAGCAGATAGTGTTAAAATTGGAAATGAAACATGGTGTATGCATAATACTTCAAAACAGCCAAATTTCTTCCCAATGTGAGCACATTATTCTGAGTCTTGGCCTTATTTTATATTCAACTCAATCACTGCCAGCTTGGAATTGTCATAAAGGATGGCAGCTCTCAAAGCAGAGAATGAGATTCATTTTACCTATTCTTGCTGCATTCAGGGCATCACAGCCACTGAAGTCATTCAGGTTTGGCATAAGAAGAAGATTTTGATATTTTGCTGTCTGTCCTTCTGATGCCCAGGTTTTGATTTAGCCACATTAGGTCCCACACTGTTTCTACCCCTCTGAAGTGCTGGTCTCCTCTGTAGCATTTCACAGCAGGCTAGAGGATTGCTATTCAGTTATGGGCTGGACAATTGTACCCTCAAGTCACTTCTTTCATATTGTATAAAACTACGCCATGGAAATGAGATGTCTTCTGACTTGCAAGTGCACCCACAGTGCTGTGAACCGTAAACAGAGGGGTTATTTTTTTCCTGTAAGGAAAAGGAAGAAAATATTGGCCATTTTGGACAACACTGTTAAAGCTCGAGTAGATATTTTAATCTTAAAAATAGTGCTTTTTGTTTGAATTAGGAGTGGTGTCAGTGATGTTTTCCATGCACATTCCATCAGATGCATTATATGACCAAACCAAACCTTTGTAAGGAAGTGAATATGGACAAAATTCAGATTCCTCCCAAAGGTTTTTGTTACACTTGAGGTATTGTCAGGGCTCTGTGCAGACCACTGAAATTCCTAGACATCAGACTCACCAAACCATTCATTCGTGGCCCTAGTTTTGTGCACAAGGGGACAGTTGTGCTAAACAAAGAGAGACAGAGCCTTTCTCAAACTGTTGCTATGAAGGGAACATCATGGCATGTATATGTACTTGATTTTCTGTACTAATTCCAGTAGGCGTGGCTGTATACTGAATAAGATTCAGGCAAGGGTAGCAGTTAAGGCACTACACTAGTACTACATTGTATTAAGTTTCAGCTCAGTCTGGCGGCTTGACTGAGGGTCTTTTTCGAAACTGATGCAACTACAACCTCTTCTGGCTGACTTATGACGTCTGCTCAGTGTTGAGAAAGAGTGTGTTGATTGAGGTGTGTTAATATGGCCACTGCCCATAGGGGTAGGTTCTCTATTTAACATTAACTATTAATCAAAAACTGAAATACTGTCAGTATAATGTAGAAACTCCCTTGGCAGCTGCAAGTGTACTTGAATATGTTTATAAGCTTGGCAGGTCCTCTCAAGTGTCATCCATATAAATAGCAAATATGAACTGTTAAGTTTTTTCCCATATGTTTAACGGATGTTAACTTCCCTGAACCCCTCCACCGGTTTTACTGTATGCTTAGGGTTATTATCATGTTGAATGGTGCCACCTGTGTGTGTGCTGTAGGAGGTACTTCTCCGGGCTGCATAAATACACCCCTTGAATCAATGCCTAGTTGTGCCTTGAAACTAATCCTGACATCTCTTTGTTCATTCTGCTGAGAAGCAACCCCATAGTATGATGCTTTCACAACCCGTCATGTCTCCCCAATATGAAACAAACTGCTCTGGTGACTCATAAAATTGTATCTAAATATTCATGGCACTAGATCATTCATTCTCATAATTTATTCGTATCAGCTGTCTCATAATGGGTTTGACTAATTCATTTACCAACACGTTGATTTTTAAAGCAAATTCAAACCAGAGAATCCAGAGATTAGATGCAAGTGGACACGAGTACTCTGGTTTTCTTTCACAATTCAGTCCCAGTATTACCGCAACCAAGATAAAGCAGTGATACAGGCAACGTATACATGAATGAATGATTTGGTTTAATATTATTATATCATATTAATGATTTTGTTTATCCCTTACGAATGTGATTTGGAATATGTAAGTCTATATAAAACTGAATTGCTATTCAGGCATGGGTTAGCTTATTCTTTTCTAAGGTATTAAGCAATAGGATAAAACTGAGAAGTCCATTGACTTTGCAAGTGCAACTGTAATAACCTCGAGCTTTCTGTGATTGGTAGGAATCAGTGATTTCTGACCACAGAATAGGGCACAGGGTCAGGAGAGTGTAATTAGATGGCCACAATGTTTCCCACAGAGCTGGTTAACCTGCTGAACTCCTCTCACAGCCAGAATGAACGGTTTAACTGCTAAGGTCCAGGAACGGATCACACACATGTGCCTTCTCCCTATGCAATGTCAAGGACTGGATGAAGAGCTTCTGACAAATCGTGAGCTCTTATTATAGCCCATAATGTCCCTTTACTTCTGCCAGTTATGGCTTCTCTCCTGTTGGCTTTTGTTGCTTGCAAGGTCTGTAGAGGTCATTGGCTCAAATGCTCTTTTTTGTAGTGAGACAAAATGTAGATCAAGCAGATGCGCTACCTGCTGCACAGAATCAAATCAGACCTGGCCTGGCCAGAAATTACATGGCCTCTGACCATCCACGCTGTATACCCAGCCCCCCAAGGAGTATTCTCGCTTTAGGCTAGGTCATACATGCTATTGTGTTGATTAGATTAGCTACATGATACCGATGACACAGGAGTGCTGGATCCAACAATCCAAACCTAGGTTCAGTTTGAAGGACATGAGCCTAGGCGAGTAGAGCTTAAGGCTATGTATATATAATTGTATATATTGTTTACCTTAGCTGTTTCACTGGAGTGTAGGGAATTAATGAGTGTTTGACAATACACAGCCACTTTCACACTCGACAGGTTCATTTCAGCCAGAGGTAAAAGGCTAGAAAAGCCTCAGTGGGGCTTCAAAAACCAGCAGTAATGAATTATTACAGCCTGTGCTAATTGGAAATGCATGCAGAGTTTTTGTGTATTGTAACTTGATGGAAAGGAGGAAAATGTCTTGACCCTAGACTGCAGGATTAGTGATTTGAATATATATATTTTTTCTAAATCTTCATTAAAGAAACTGTTAAACCAGGCAGAAACGACTGCACACTTTGGCCTTTGGCAAAATAAATTAATCGGTAAAATTAATTGGTAGAAATGTGTGTGTGTGTGGGTGCTCTTAAATGTAGCCGTAACACTAATTTCTGTCCTTTTTAAGAAACATCGCAGATTTTCAAGCTTGCAATAATGTGATAACCTGATTTACATGCACTTGAGCTGTTTAATCATTAGGAAAATGAGCCCCAGTCTACAGAAGTTGGTCAGTAATTAGAAAATGTTCAGTAGTAATTTTACCAGTAGTGATGGTCCATTCAGATTGTGAATCAAATGACACTATTCTCATATTCATGACATCAACTGAGTGACTTTCATAACCATTTGCCCAAAACAGCCTTGCATAATGAGTTTTTCTTGTAGACTAGTGCCGGAGTGGCACAGCAGTTAAATCATCCAAGTTTCAAATATTGGTTATGTTATCGGCTTGTCGAGCATCTACACAGACTTGATTGGCTGTGTATGAATTAGAGTAGACACTGGATGGCTTATTCACAGTGTTGGTCCCAAGCTCGCATGTGGGTTAGTTGTAGCCTAGCTGTTAAAGCAGTGTTCTAGTAATCAGAATGCTATCGATTCAATTCCCACCACTTCCAAGTTGCATCCTTGATCAAAACCCGCAGTTGCTCACACTATATACATTAACTGTACTATGAGTAGCTTTGGATAAAGACGTGGGAGTCTACACAGATATGATTGGCTATGTCAGAGGGGGTAGATTTAAATATACATTTTTCAATGCACTTTCAGTGTTCCCAAGACTAGAAAAAAGGAAAGTTTCATCAGAAAGGGCATAAAAAATGCCAAATCTGGTCTGCAGACTGGAGTGATCCACTGTGGAGTGATTCACCTAAATCCGAAAACGTGTCAAAGCATGATAAGGTGCTGTACTAGTAACCTGAAGGTCAGCGTTTTAAGCCACATGACTGCCAGTCCAGGCCCTTAACCATCAATTGCTCAAACTGTAAATAATGTAAGTTTGGATAAAAGCATCTGCTAAATGCTGCAAATGTCAATAAACAAGAAGAAAAAGTTAGTTTCACAAACTAACTGGTTTTCATACAGTTATATTTGAAAGTTGATGACTCTTGATGACTTAGAAAGGCTGATTGTGCATTCTGGGAGTTCCTGGGTGTTTCTATGCCCAGTGACAGTAGTTACCTAGAGGCTTTTCAACTGAAAGCTTTGAAGTTTGAATCCTAGCTCTGCTATGCTAAGGCCTTTAACCATGTCTGCTCCACTGGCACCAAAAGGTCCTGAGTTCAATCTCAAGGCTGCATGATCTTTCTGTGTGGAGTTTGAATGTTCTCTCCATGTCTGTGTGGGTTTCTCTCCCCCCCACCCCTCATTAACTTGTGTAATGAGTAACTCTTTCATGTCATGAAAGTAACCAAAGTGTCAAACATGACGTTCAAATCTTAATAAACAAATCCACAGGCACCAAACAATGGCTGACCCTGCACTCTCACTCTAGCCTTCTTTGCTGAAATATGCAAAGATACACTTGCAATGTACTGTATACCCACTTCAACCCTGCATGAATAAAATAACAATACAGTTTTTCATTTCACTGATGTATAAATGTTGGTAAATATTTTTTTTGTAAATGTTTTCTTTGTTGTAGCAGGCACGACGTCCTTCTTCCTCTGCTTTGTTTTAAACGTTGCATGAGGCTGAAATCCAAATTATATACTACATCAAATAGTAACAACATGGAATTAAGGTATTTAATAAATGTACTCTTTTATAAGATATGATAACAAAATATTAGGGTAGTCTGCGTTCCATCAAGAGCAGATTGAGACCCAGTTGGATTAGATGTTCACTCTTGAAATTTGATAAAAAGAATTGTTGTATTTTTAGTATTTTGTAAGCATGAGCACCTGTTACAGAGACTGCCAACCCGACGAGTTTGTGGTGTGCTTGTAAACACTTTTAAGTGCGTTTCTGTGGGTTGTGCTAGTGGCATTTTTTGTCGTTGACACCTGCTTGAAAGGCAGTGACAGGGCAGGTTGCCACATGAACTAAAAACCACAAATTTGGCACGTTTGAGAGCTGAATTATATGGGCTGTTCGGCTTTCCTGGGAATCGTGACAAATGCATGCATCACAGGTCCAATGCAGCAGTAAGTCTTCTCTGAAGGTAATGCAGGTCACCACTGATTGAATTTAGTCAGTAATTCTGTAAGTAATTCTACTTTATTTATTCATTTGTCAAAGGCCCTAAAATAGACGCAAGGTGCAGTGCTTTGCTGCATGTTGGAGCTGAGCTCACTTCAGGGAACTTTCCAGCAGCGCTTGATGGATGCAGTGAAATTAGCTGGCTCATTAAGGCAAGCCACATAATGACCGCTATGTTTCTGTGTTTTATTCCATTGTTCATACTGACTTCCTGTGTCCTTCATCGGCTTCAGACTGTTCCACCGATGTGCGATGCTAATTATATCCAAATCGACATAGTCATTAAATATTACTTATGAGCCCCTGTAACATCTCGTCACATGGCCATGGCTGAATGAGTATCTTTGATCTTTTTGACCGGCACAAGGGGCAGAAATGGGCTATAACTGATGTAATCTTGTCTTGATTGAGACTCACCTGCATTTTAAACCTTGATTTGCTACAGGTGGAAGTTTTTCTACATATGTGTCACAGTTTCTCCTTTTAACTTGACAACGCCTTGCTGATCAGGTCTGTTTTTTCTCTGATGTGTGATACAAGCATTCCTTAGCTTTCTGGGAATGCACCCAGGTGTCACCCAATAGCATTAGCTACTCTGTATGTGCACTCTTTATAAAAAATATACATACATTCAACATAATATACAAAACTGACATCAAGTTATGGTAGGCTTGTTCTTGATCTGTTGTCACTAAAACAAAGTCCCTATAGGGCAGGACTGTCCTATTTGGGGCCCGCAGACCAATTTGCGCCGGTCTGCTTTTCATCACTGTTGCTCAGAGGGGATAGAGCCTTTTCGATTGCTGCTCCAAAATTATTAAACGATCTACCACTGCGTATTAGACAGGCTTCTTCTCTGTCTGTTTTTAAAACTGTTTTAAAACCCATTTTTATTCTTTGGCTTTCAACCCAGCATGAGACATTTTATTTTTGTTTTAGTGTTTAGTAGTTTGTTCAGTTATTTGCTTTTTAAAAAATAATTGTATTGTTTTTACGTCGATTCATAACTATATCTTGTGTTTTATAATTATCTATGCACAGCACTTTGTTTCAGCTGTTGTTGTTCTTAAAGTGCTATATAAAGAAAGTTGAGTTGAGTTCAGACTATGTAGGGAAATTCATCCTTTGCATTTTAACCCAATCCGTGCAGTGAAACTAGCTCCAACCTTAGCCACGGCGCCCGGGGAGTAGTTAAAGGTTGGGTGCCTTGCTCAAGTCGTGACCTGACGGCTCTGGGAATCGAACTGGCAACGTTCTGATCACAAGCTCAGTTCTCTAACCACCAAGCCATGACTGCCTCTTTTTGGAAACAACTAGTATAGATCAAGATCATATTGCCAGTTTACATTACATATAAAAATCATCTTCTTCCAAAGCTTATATTTCACTTTGCAGGTTTTTCTTTGCAACTTAAAATTTGTTTGAAGGTTTCTGCTCCTAAAAAGAAGTATGATCTATCGTCTGTTGAAATCAATAAAACACTGTTCATTTGAATACACAGTAGTTTTTTTTATCAATATTTTATTTTAATGCAATATTTAAACAACATAACTCAATTTTTGCCTGTTGCCCTTTACGGAAATAAAATTTTGGCCCCTTATATCGAGTTAGGAAACTTAAGTGGCCTGCATAGAAGCTTTAAACGAAAATGTGTTTTTTTATTGGTGGTGGTTTTTGTGGTGATTTAATTAAGCATTTCTTACAACACGACTCAATGATCCGAACATACAATAGCCTAGGTATTCATGATTTTTCTTTCCTGTATACACTGTCTATAAACACTTAAACTTTAAACTTACATTGCTTACATTACATTGTACTTTAAATATGGCCCTACATATACAACATTGGATGATATAGAACAATTATTTTACTTTGTCATACAGAGCTAACAGGATTTTGTGTGTGCACAATTTATTATTGAGTAATGCTATCCTTTACAAGTATACTTGTGTTTTGCTAAATCTTGTTTTGCTATATATATACAAATACATTCTATATACACATTTTGTTTTGTTTGGCTAGTTTTGCTTTTTGATCAAGCTGTTTTTGGCCATTGACAATCAGCCCTCCAACATGCGCAGAGGACAATTAGATGCAGTGATTTTTCCTCTCTCCTTTCCTGCTGCACGGTGCCGGGTCGGGGTAATTAATTAGGTTTGAATCATCATGCTGCTGTCTGTAACAGATTTTAGTCCATTATTTTCTCAAAAAAATCCAGCCATTAACATGGTTTCCAGTGGCCTTTCGGCTTTAAGTCATCTCCGGCGGGGTGAGAAGTGTGCGTCGTGAGGGGAAGTGAAGTGGCATTCATAACCCACTGGGATGCTGGCAGGTTTCTTTGTTGCTCCGATGCAGCCTGACTGCTGGGTAAGACAGCTGTACTTACGTCTATCAGGGAAATGAGATTCTCACCAGGCTTCCTGCCCTCACCTCTTTCCTCCATTCAGGCGGTTCCTGCTTCCATCTCCCTGCATGGAGAGCACTGCACAAGGACAAACACTATGGATTAATTACTACAAGGACAACCGTTCTTCCCTCCTGCTGTATTTCAATGTGACTGCGTCGGCTCCAGCCTGTGCCAGCTATCTTTCACCTGAGGCTTGCACATTTATAAGCACACAAAATACTAAATTGTTAATTCTTTATTTATCTGTTATGCTTGAGGTGGGTCGGACACCACAGTAGAAGGAACACACACTGTACAATGGACCTGGACAGTTCAAATGGAAGAGACTGCGGAAACACACTCAAAGCACATAGAAAAAGCCTGACTGTGTGTATTCATCTGTTTTTGACATGCTCCTTCCAACCTGTCAGCAACACTCAGCAAACTAACATGATGCTCATAAATAGTAAAGGACACAAATATAAAGCCCATTAACATCATCCAGTTTAGCATCCCGAATGACCAAATGTAGATACATTTTTATAAAACAAATAGGTCAGGTTATATTTTGTCATGTGTTAACTGGAACACTACATTTCTTCCCATCTACACTTGTTGTAATTGTGTAGGTCCACTTCCTGCTCATGCCTGTGCCGTCTGTAGTAAGAAAAATAAAAGTAATAGTTATTGAGTCATTAAAGAAACGAACTTGATCATGGGACATCAGTGAAATTCTTTCATCAACTTATTTATTTTGAATCAAGTATCTTTTATTTGATTCTTTCCTTATTGTTTTAATTAACTCACTTTCTTAACCACTTATCCAATCAGGGTCACAAGAAGTGAGTTATCCAAGCTTTTCAGTAAGGGCACAAGTCACACAGTCCATTACAACAGACACACAGAAACACATTCACTTATGGGGGTAATTGAGGTTCTCCTGCCTGCTTTTGGACAGGGGGAGAGCATGTAAACCACACATGACCTGGGCCACCCTGTTTGGGGATCGAACCCAGGACCTTCTTCCCATCACATGACCAAGCTTCCCACTTATTAATAATGAGCCCTTTCCTTATTAATATTTTTGCAGATATGTTAACTAATAAGAGCTCCACTTGTAGGCTACATGACTCACTGTAGATGATAATACAATTTTTTGGACTTTTGATTCTATCTGTCACACATTGACAACACATAATTAAGTACAAAAAATATAATTTATTGCATAGCAGGATTTTTTATGATGATAAAAGCTTTAAAAAACAAGCCAAACATCACTAAGTACAGTTTGATGGAGTGAAGGCTCCAGGATTGCTCCCCTGAATGATTTAAAGCCCGACCCTTGCACTGTTATCCAGACTCTGCAGAGCTGTTTTGCTGTTTGCACTGGATTAACGGCTATTGAGTAGCATGTCGACAGGCTCAGACAAAAGACTGCTGTCATGAAGTTTATGGCTCAAGGCTGAACTTCGACCCTGTGACTTTACTTACTCCAACTACATCCAAACTTTTCAAATTCAACACACCAGTTTGGCGATTCTGATATTAAAACAGTAATATCAGCTTCAGTTAGCTCAACTGTCAAGTGAATTCTTAGCCTGCATTTTACAACATTTTTATTATTGTTTTTTATTTATTTATGTATTTTTTAGATTTATTTTTTGAATACTCTTCTCATCTCTGTGCAGTGAAATTTGTCCTCTGCCTTTTAACCTATTCTGTGAAGTGAAACACACATATACAGACTAGTGAACACTAGGGATAGTGAGCACACGTGCCTGAAGTGCTGGGCAGCCCTAGCCACTGCGCTTGGGGAGCAGTTAGAGGTTAGGTGCCTTGCTCATGGGTATTTCAGTCATGACCTGTCGGCTCTGGGAATCAAACCGACAACCTTCTGATCACGAGCCAAGTTCTATAACCACTAGGCCACACTGTCCAATGAAAACACACATCTTCACTTTTAGAGGTTTGATTGTGGGTATAAGTCTCTGTCTCTGACTCAAAATTACAAATGAGAAGATGAAAAATCGTATTAATGAGTATCTCTCCATTGGCTGCTAGATCTGTCCATCAATTATGTATGTGTATTTTACTATTTTGACAGGGGTGTAGACTTATTGGATCTTCACTCTCTCCCTCTGTGTGTGTATGTACCTCTGTCAGTTCTTGTTTGGGTCAGGTCCTCTTTACAGATGTGCAGTGGAAATTTGCTATGTTACTGGTTGTGGAAAAGCTTTTTCACAGTTATTTCTTTAGTCTCCATGGCGGAGGCAGTGCATGTGGTCTGAGTGATCAAGTTTGAGTTTCACAGTTCTGTGGTGAATTCTCTGGTGTTTCTTGTTTAATCAAAGCTTAGGATCAATGACTCCACAGTTCCACATATACTGTGAAATCTTACTTGTCCCGAAAGACTCCTGTTTCAACCATCTATCTGAGCAAATGTTTTAATACAAAACATAGCCAAACCTATCTCTCCCCTGTGTCTGTGATAAATCATTGTTGTAATAAATATTGGAATTTTTTTTCTTTTTTTAAATAATTCCTTTGTGTACCCTGTCATGGCTTTTAATTTGTCTTGGCTTTTCAATGCAACCCAGGCTTTCCTACTCATTTAGTCCTGTAATTGAAGATTTTTTTTGTATTTCAAATGAAAATGATGATCGCTTGGACTTAGATTGGTATCACATTTTTAAGCAAAATAAGGAAATGAAACTTTTCATGCCACATTTCGAAAGTCAGAAGTCTTGTAATCATTGGGGGTCCAATAAACATCAACCTGTACCATATTCCACCAGGTTTTGACTTTTATCTGCACAATTATTATGTTGAAATTGGATATTTTTAGTAATATATTATAAGAGTCACGTTTGTTAAGCTATCTATCTAAGAATCAAAGAGAAAATGAAAAGTATTCCTTTTTCTGACTCAAGGACACTAGACAGAACGTATTAAAAGAAATAATAAAGGATAAAGAAAATATAGTTTACCTTATTTTGAAAGTAAGATCACTAAACATGTAATTAAACACTGCCCTTTATAAAGATGAAACTGAGGGGCATATCATAAAACATCCAGTAGAGTTTAAGACTAATTAAAAGAAAAATCAATAGATAGTTTTTAGAAAGGTTGGGGCATTGGAGAGTACTTCCCTGAGAAAAGACCTCAGATGGTCAAAGTGTGCATAATGAGTGGATTTAGAACATGACACATCTGGATGCAGGCAGGTCAGTCAGGAAAAACACATATGATGTGCATCATATGTGTCTCTAAAATCCCAGTACTCTTACTTTCAATGTCACATACCAAAGAGCCTTTTGTGGATTCTCCTTTTTTTAACAATTCACCTGCTTTTGTGAATGTTTCAAAATGATATGACCTGAATTTTCACTTTTATTTTCACATTCTGTGTACCAACTGTTGAGAATATTCACACTTCGACAGTTAAATAACTCCCAGATAATTGTTTTAAATTAAATGTTATAAATTATAGCAACCTGTGTTGGGTTGCATATTATTGGAAAAAAAATGTTTGCATTTTTCTATTCACATTTACAAACGATTCTGAATATAATATTTTTACATAATTAGAGAGAAAACATGATGTTCATGTCATTAGTCATTTCGCATGGCTTCTGGCATAGGTCTGCCGGACATCCTCACACAGTTGCTGACCCATGTGGATGTCTCACTTTGGTTGTGGTTATGACCTCCGGCTGTGAACATTCAGTGTGTAAGCCAGACCACTCAAGGCCTTGTGGCTTAAATATGATCTATGTCAGCGCTGAGCCAGGGCTTATTTGTTCTGATAAAGCACTTCTGCTCCCTAAGGAGCCATATTAACCTCAACCTCTCCGTCATGAGAGATTCGAAATCTTATATAATCTAATTTATGTATTTAATTTAATACAGTGTAATTAACTTGGTTTGTTGTGTGTATAAAACCTTCTTAATATCATTGAGAAAGGTTTGGTGTTTACAATTCCCAGTTGTGCCAGCTTTTACAAAGTCCAAGAAAACATTATCTGTCTTGGTTCACAGGATGACATTCCTTGTGTGTAGAGCTTGGGGAATTTTTGGTTCATCTAAGAGGGAGAACCTGGAACTTACTATCCTCCCAAATTGGTAGCTGTCATAACTCAATTGGAAAAATAATAGGGAAACGCAGCTTCAGCTTTGCCGCACGGATACAAGCTTTCATGCCCAATGAGCAATGAAATACCTTAGAAAATGTGCCATATTACATACAATATTTTGTAAAACTATAAATTAAACAATGCATATATTATTCGACCGAACACCTGTCTATGAGTGTGTTGTACATTTCATTGCAAACTCAATAAGGATGCTTCTAAGGATGAAGCCAAAAAAGAATTTGTGAGTTTAAGCACTAATGTTGGCATGCCAGTACATCCCAAGGTAAGTATCTTTAATGGCAATGGTAATATCTTGTTTTACATTTGTATTAAGACTCATTCCACACCCTTGTTTATTGGTTAGTAGCTGGTAAAACCAGCTGCATCATAAAAAAATGATGGTAAAAACAGCTGCATCATAATAGCAGAAATGCTATTATGATGCAGCTGTGACCACACCTGGTTAGTAACCTTTCTGCTCTTCACAACTGCATGACTCTAATCCCTGCTTTTTCACTCACTTATCACTTATCACCCACTCTGCACACGCAAACACACTTCAAAAATGAGCTAAAATACAAGCTAACAACACCCTGGAAGGTTTGACTGTTTAAAGTTCTGTTTGATACCATATCAACCTAGTGACCACCAGATGTTCACGTCTTGTACATTTGCTCTTGATTTCATTCATTTTTATTTTCTGCATTCAGCAGATGCTTTTATCCAGTTCTGAAAGTATAAAATCCTATCAATTGAGGGCCTTGCTCAAGGGTCCAACAGTGACAATGTGGCAATGGTGAGGTTTGAACATAGCACAACTGGCAGTGGAATACTGCTCAGCCACATTATTAAGTAGAGAATTTAATAAAATAAAATAAATAAAATAAAATTTTAAATAGCGCAGATAAATTATTGTCATATTGGGGGACACAGCCAACTAAAGAGTACTTAAAAAATCATTATATACACTGTATAGTGAAATATTTTATGACAATAAAATAAGCCTCAAAATGTAAAGTCATATTAAAAATAAAACATACCATCATATACTGTCAGAATTTGACAAAAATACACTTCAACCCTAGATTGACATTTTGTGACTGAATGCATTTCAAGCCATTTTTTTAATCGTTTGCTCAGGGCCGAATAGCTGCAGGTTCAACCTGCGACAGTCCAGTAACTTAGCCTTTGAGCTCATGGGTCACATTGAGTCCTGGTTTAAAAACTACCAACTGGAATGGATGCAATGATCTGATGCTGGGCTTTCCCCCCATTGAAACAACTTATATTACAACTTATTTTAATTATAAAACAAGCTGAAATCTATCTCCAGCTACACACATAATATATATTGGCATCTTAAATCACCAGACCAATCTGATCCTTTTAATTAACTTTTATGAATGAACCTGATATTACTTCTGGTCTAATTCTGGAAGCACAGCATGGGTTGTCCACGGGTAGGATTAGCCTCTGAACAGGTGTGTTCTCTCATGCTTTGCATCTCGAGAGATCGTATCCTGGCAGGCAGAAGAAGAGCGGCACCAGTTAGTCCTTTACACCAACTGGTTTAACACTGTCCAACATTTAGTCATCCCTCTCCTGTGGAGCCAGCCAGTCAAAGAATAAGCACTATCTTGTTTATTCACATGACAAATCCCTCAATGTCAAGTAAGGTACATGCCTGAGGTGCTTCTTCGTATTTTAATGCTTCCTGATCTGCTCTACCTTCCAAGCACCACTATAAGCTCTAAGACAGAGTCTGTACTGTCACTAATCTGAACATATAACCATCAAGAGATGAACAAGACATCTATTCTCTGGGCTGTGGGGCAAGTATAACAGCAGCTTAGTGAAATATAGTACTAGTAAAATAATGTTTAAACATTTCCCGAATTTTCTGTACCGAGAAGATTACTTCTCCCAGGCAGTTAAAATACCATTTGTTATTAATTCAGTCAGCAGGAAATTATCATTAGGGAGTGGTATGGGGGTACAGCACCATAGCCAAACCTTATCTCTGATGCTGTAAAGATTTCGGCATGTTCTGTCCTGTGGACTTTTTGTTCTTTCACTCTGTCCAGTGAATGCTTCTGGCTTGTGTTTACATGTGATTCTAGATACATCACAACCATGACACAAGCATAAGCATTCGGTTCCATAGTGTAATTCCACGACCTACTGCTTTATTACTAGTAATTACCATAACAATCATAATATTTTCCTTAGGGAGCATATCATAGTATTATATTGTTTACTTAATGTGGTATTTGAATAATACATATACATTTTAGTGGGGGTGAGTAGAGAACCAAAATATCTCTTTTTCAGACACTGACTGGCTTCAGGTTCAGGTGTATCTTAGCTTATAATCCTTCTAACAGTCATGTTATATATAGGAGGTACTTACCCGGTAGTCTGTGGGCCATTTGTAGGCAGCAACAAACCTCTGTACTAAAAGCATTTTATCTCTACACATTAATGTTTGTGTGTAGCATAGAGTCCACTTATTTGGCATCTTGATGCCTGACTGAGAACCATTAATTTTAAAACTTTTTAAAGAGCCATTAAATTTAGACTAATGCATGCTAGGTCACTAGTGTGCTCTCAACATTTTACGCCATCTTACACATGCCCCTGACCTCTTAGGTGACTAAAAATGCAGCCTTGTAAGGTACCTTCAATTTAAATGAAATTTTGACTTTGATTTGTATTAAGGTATACAGGTGTATTAATTTGCAAATTCGGGTTGTGATAATTTATCTGTTTTTGGTACCTTGGAGGGAGATGTAATTTAACAGGATAGCCGTT
>JAYDZF010000013.1:11801568-11813853 GCA_034509105.1 Microcambeva barbata
GCCTTTGCAACATTTGTAACTTCCGGGTGCACACACCATAACTCTGCACACAGTCACTTGACTTCTTATAAGGATGGTGCATGGGTCACCATCTTGTTTAAGTGGTGTCAGAGTCCATTTGTATAGAACGACATGATGTAAGCAAGCCGCCATTTGTGGCAGTTATACAGTTAGAAATCCTTCCTTTTTAATTTGATTTAGTCTGTTTTTGTACTCGTGTGAACGTAAATAGGTTGCCTGCTAGCCCAGCAGGCAATGTGTGCCTGATGCTCCCTAAAAAATTGTTTTAAAAAGATGATCAGATTTTGGAACTGAGCTGACACCCTGTTTTACAGCTTAGTTGGAGTTAAATGATAAATGACGTAAATTGATTAAATCCAATAATGGTGTTCTGTGTGGCTCAGTCATAATGGACCATCTATTTGTTTACTTTATGAAGGTAATCAGTAGGAACACTCATCAGTCGACAGGTGCATCCACGAGACCACCCGCCTTTACTTCAAGGCCTTTGTCGACATTCATCTTCGTCCACTTCTCCTCCCACAAGCTCTTAAATAAATAAGTCTGCTGTCAGTGCAGAAGCTAGGCAGCCCTGAGATTGCTGACCGGATTATATTTTGTTTTTTGTTTTTACAAAAGCACCCAGATCCTCCATTTGCTTTGAGGTGGAGACCCCCCCTACACACACACCCAGTCATGCAACCTGTTTTAAAGTTGCTTTTGATTAAAGGCTCTCATGGGTGCAGTCTTTTATTTTTCTTTTATGAAGCGCTTCACTAATTAAGGTGGCAGGTTGCCACGGAGTAACAATGAACCATGAAAGGACCAGGAATCATATGCTTCCGCCAAAATCCCTTTTAAGCTCTCACACACAATACAATGCCACCTCTTATAATTCCTGACCCTTTTTACACTTTTGACAGTGTAATAATAATAAAAAAAACACATTAGACAGAAATAGTTGATGTGAGAAAAATATAGCTGGGGTGACATGATTAAATGCCTGTCACTTTGAAGGGCACACAAAAACGTGATTAATCCTCACCGGCATCATCGCTGGATGTTTCCCTTCAACCATTAAGGTAGGCTGTGCTGTGTATTGTAACTTCCATCATTCAATTCGTGAATGTAACGTAATGACTGCAATGAAATGTAGCACTTTTCTTTAAAAATCTGTCAGATCTGGGATTTTAAAAAATGAGGTCTGTGAAATTTAGCAAAATTTCATTTATTTTATAGGTTATAGGTTAATCTGTGAAAGCTGCTATGTAACACAGTGTGCAAAGTTGACTAGCTGATGTACTGTGGAAAATAAAAGAATAAATTTAATACATTGAACTGGTCAGCGACTATTTGTGGTCATAAAAAAAAAAGTCTGAAAGAAAAAGGAGCCAAACAGCAAACAAAAAAAAAAGATAGGTAGATATTAATCTTCAGATTGCTTATCCCCTATGCTGCCTTGCCGTGTGTGGGAGCCTGTGTGTGTCAGTGCATTTATATGGCACGCTCTCACCTCGTGTACTTTTTCATGTTTGGAGATGCACTCAACCATCTTGGTGCTGGTGGCCAACAGAAACTGAGTGGGCAGACAGACAGTGATCTCGTCTGAAAAGGAAGATCAAGCTGAAGATTTTGTGTGGGACACATTGAAGCATATCGGGTCTGTTGGGAATATGTGTGTTAAAGCCGGAGTGACAGAGGAGAGCCATGAACATTACACGGCGGCGAGAACGGCAACACATTGGGACTGAGGAAAATTAATTTAGCCTCGAGATGGAGTGGGAAAATGTCAACCTATATTTTAAAGTGACGGCATTTCTCTTACTGAAAAGCTCATCAGTGCAATGTGTGACCTGTTAAGATCATAATTTGCCTGATAAAATAAAGAAAGCAATAATAGTGTTATAACATCTACGGTCAATTAAAAATAAGTTTTTATTCCTTTTGTATTTCCCACACTTACAGTAATCACATTATGAGCTTAAATTTAAAATATTTAGTCATTCAAATTGCCTTAAAGTTGTGACCAAATGCAATGCAAGCAGTTAAGGGTTAAGTACCTTCCTTATTTCTCCAACAGTGGCAACTTGCCAGTATTATGAGTTGAAACAGTGAACCTTTGATCAATAATCATGTCAGTTCCTGAATCACTAGGCTACCTAATTCTATAATCCTGTACAAAACCTAATGTAAATAGATCCAACATTCTGTCTATTGGCAGTCTTCCATATTCTAACCTCAGAACAAAGGAAACACTTCAGATGCCATGCTGTGTTCATGTGGGTGGGGCTGGAATAGGACCTGGCCTGGAACTGAGTAGGCACTTGGTATGTTCAGTCAGTTCCCCAACCATTTTTTTCTCAGTTTAGTGATATTAAATTAACCTGATTTCATTACACTTCACCTATAACGACCCTTTACTACTGACTGAAGCACTACACTTAACCCAAATGCATATTTTCTATCTGCACAAGGTGAGTTCAAATGTGGATCAGGTTTGTGTACGTAGAGCCCCACCCTAATCCTCATTCTCTCTGCAGTTGCCATCAATCAGCCAGCTGAGGTCGTTTTGCTCCAAGTTTTGAGGAGTCCTTGTACAGCTTCCTTCCTAAATGAAAATGCAGTTATATTTGAAGTGGGAAATAAAATACTTTAATGAGTATAAATAACACCACAGCAGTTTGTTTCGACAGAAGGGAGGCACAAAGACATCGAGGTTTGGCCTCAATTTGGCTGTTTGTTTTCCTCATCAGTGGTGGTATACACACACACACACACACACACACACACACACACACAAAATCATAAAATAAAATAATGTTTTTCAGCTCTCACTCTATTCCCCCCCCTCACTCACTACCACCTCCATGTTCACTCCACATAGACACAAGGAAATGTCAGTGGGAGAAGATAGACACAGGCTAAATAGACAGGGTAATTAGCTGCCAGGTGAACCTATTTACTAATTATTCCCACGTTCACACCAACCCCCCCAGCTACAACTTTTACCTCTGCCACTCCACCTGCTGCAAATGATTGTAGTTTTCATGGATTTGCTGCATGTATGACACTAAGCAAAACCCATAACACTTAATTATTGTTAGTGCATAAAAGTAAACAAGTATAATGTTCAAATGGGATGGACTGGCGCCCCATCCAGAGTGTTACCTTGTGCCTTGCGCCCGTTGAAAAGCTGGGATAGGCTCCAGCACCCCTCCCTGACCCTAATTAGGATAAGTGATTAAAGACAATGAACTGAACTACACTGTATGTTCAAATCTTAATACAAAATTTAACAAATTCTTGTTTTTATTGTATTTAGGAAACTCCACAGCTTTTCAGTTATTGCTTGCCCCTGTGCAGGTGATAAAATATCCTGTGAATAATGTGAACTTAAAAGTATTGCCATCTCTCTGCTCTTAATTCAACTAATCAAAAACAAAAGCTGCAATCTACAAGACGAGGCTTATGTTTAGAATCAGATCATTAAGCTTTTGCAGATTCTTTATTAAGTACCCTGATTAATTGTTAGGTCCATTTGTCATGCAAATAGATCAGTGAAGAATGCAAGCTTTACAACTCATGAATAACTAATCTGTGGAATTGCAAAGGGATTTTTAAAAACAAACACAATTAAAAGTTGGTAATGGTAAAAGAAAGATTTTAAATATGGTGTAACGCCATCCTTCCAACACTAGCTGCTGATTTTTAATTCAGGATTCAGTTATTTAATTCAGACCTTTAGAAACTAGGGCTGTCAATAAAATTGAAATTAACTAAGTAAATAAATCCCTCAGCGTTCTAACATTTACATTTTCAACATTTAGCAGACACTTATCCAAAGCAGCTTTCAGTATACAGTGTAAGCATTGGAAGGTTAATTGCTGATGTTCCAGTCCAGTTTTTTTTTAATTGCTAGGCTGAGTGTACAGGCTACAACTACAAATACAGCTTGAGCATCTTTAAAATTAAAACCGCTTGCCGCTGGCTGAAAGAGTTGATTTCCCAATTCGGATCGTCTCACCTCAGAGAGTTTACATCTGAATTTGTTTCTCAGTAAGAAATCTAAATTCTAGATAAAGTCTTGCCTTGAATTCTTAAGTTTCCAGATGACACCGGATTTGTTGTAGGCCAGGATGAAGAGGCTGCTTAAGACAAATGAATAAATGTGTAGCAAAACTGATTTAAAATTTGGCAGACTTCTGTAATTGGGAAGGGTGGATTTGCCTCGCTTGCAAGGGGCAAGATGCAATTCCCACACAACTGGAGACTAATTAAAATCCAGAGTGCAGATTTTAATCCGTCAGGATAACACTGAAAAAAAAACCACAACTAAATGTGGAATTAAAAATAAACTAATCACCAATAGGTGCAGACCATGAGAGGAGAAACTGTGCATAATATAGTATAATAACTGCAGCTTACTTCAGAGAAACGTACTGTGCCACTCTGATCTGGCCCCTCCAAGTGGACACCTATACAGATCTTGAGGGAAACAGGGACTGGGTCAGTCTGCTCATTCAGTGCTTGTGAACCTATATCACATCATGGGGTGATATTTTAAGAATTCTGACCTTTATGTACCACTGTACAACATTTGGTATCATAGTGGGTCGATCTTTGGACTACCAACTAAAAGGTTGAGTGTTGAAAGCTCTGCCATGCAGGTACAGTTGGGTCGTTGACCAAGACCCTTAAACCCTCTCTGCACCAGAGACACCATACCTTGGCTAGAACACCAGCTTCTAAATTTTATTTAAGCAAAAATATGAAAAATCTGGCATCACAGCTTTGGAAAAGGTGTATCAGCCACCACAATGACAAAGTGCTCATGCTGTGACTCCATGCCATTAGCCAGCCAAACTAGGTCATGAAAAAGGTACGTCTCTGAACCGATTGCCGAAAATGCAAGCCACCCATTTACACATTTTTTGCTGGCTCAGTGTTTAGTCAAACTTGCCCCTGGAGATCTGGTTCCTGCATGCAGTTTGTATCTTCTACTTGTGTCCACTGGAATTTCCTCTCTGGAAGTTTCTGCCCATAGTCCATCGACATGCAAGTTTTTTTTTAACTTGTGAATTTTAAAATCTGTGTTACGAGTAACTACCTGTTCTACTTTGAATTTAACCAAATCAAACCAAAATGCTAATACGTAAATGAACCTTTTTCTAAGTCAATGTTGCAAAACCTCTCATTCATCACGTGCAGTGCCCCTGGGTAAGCGGGCTGCCTCCCGTGGCAATGTAATTGCACCTTTTCTGGATTTTTCAAGCCTTCTGCAATTGCTGCCTGTGAATCTGCTGTATAAGCACAAACTGTGATTGAACTGTGCATCATCTGGAAATATACTTTCTTCTTTTAGCTAACTTTGAGATGTTGAAGAAGATTGTTGACAGTTGACTTCTTAAGTGGCTGTGCAGTGGCCGGTGGTCGAACTGAACCATATAAATCTCAGACCAATAAGTGGGTAGATCTCCATGATTATCTCACTAGTGCCGCCGGCCTGACTGGACAGACATACAGTAGGTCAAGTTTAACACGTATTGTAAGCAGAGTCTGTGATTGAATCTAGGCTACTGTGTAACTATACCAATCTAACCACACCAACTTTTTTTGTCACCAGGTTGACAGTTACATTTTTCTAGCTTTGCAGGGCAGGTGGCGTTACTGAAGGTTATCAGTCTTTGGCAGTTTTAGTGGGCAGATAGATGTCATCTCTTTGCCCTGTACACCTGAGGTGAATTCAGCAGCTGCAAGCCAATGGTGCAATTCCAAGCACTGAACCTGAACCATTTAATCAGTTTCATTGTCCTTCAATCCCAGGGAATTCAAGTGTAGTTTTGTGGTGTCTTATGAATACCCTCTCTGCCCTGTTCACTTACTTAGACCTATCTTGAGCACCTGGACAATATTTTTAGGTGCACATTCTGAACGGCTGATATTGATCGCTTGTTGTGTTCGCTTAACTTATTTCTATACTTGCTGCATGGCCTTGAGACAGCTGAAAACTCAAAGGCTTAGCATAAAGTCACTGATGATATGTTAGACCATGTTTGTATTCATGTAGAACTACTGACAATATTGTTATTTATTGTGTAATATATATTACATATACAATAAAATCATTACACAGTTGAAGCCAATATATACAAGTGTGTATATGTATACATCAAACCAATTGTTGCAACAGCTCAGCGCTAACTTTGAACTTAAGGACAACTTTGCCCGTATGTACCAAAGTTCGTTACTTGAACGTTTGTAAGTAGTGGACTTATTGTATTGTACTTGGGATAGACTTGACTGTAGACATGATCTAAACAGCGAAGATCATTAGAAATGTAAAATCTTGGATTTGAAAGTTGATTCATTTGAGATGGTTATATAAGCACCTTTGCAAAACCTTTTGGCTTTACACTTAGGCTGGCTATTATTTCTGCCATTTTTACAGAAAAATTAAAAGACTTTTACTGCAATGGTCTTTAGAATCGTTATTACCGGTTTTTAACAACCTGATTTTCTCAGATTCTCTCTTTCTTACTTGATTTGAAATCATGTGGGTGAAAATTGTGCTGCTGTAACAATGGAAACCTTTAACTGCATGTTTTGGAAGCATAATGCGTAAAGATTACAATCATTTAGGTAAACACTGTTTGTCATAATAACAGGGAAAATAGTTTGTTGGTGCGTTCTTCATTATACCAGCATCTCAGTTCTACAAAAAGCAGGTCATCCCATGACAATTTTCTTTCATTTATATATTTTTATAATGTATCAGATGAGAGTTGTAGCGGATTTCTTTTAGTCTGGAAGTGAACGATCACCTGTTTACGCAGGAAGCCATTTAATCAATAGTGGTTCGAAGCACATCAGAACTAAAATGAAAACTTTTGAGCAAAGCTTCTAGAAAGGGTTTTTTTTTACTGATATGAAAAAGTAGCCACTGTAAGGGACTTTAAAAAATGCAAAACTGGGTCATTTTTCTTGACGGTGCCTGTATAGGGGATTAAATTAAATTAGGATAAAAAATATGCAGAGCCATTGCATTTTTGATAAGCACTGTAAATGCAATGCCAGAAATGGACGCTTAACTTCAAAAAATATCCATCCAACCATTACATTTTGTATTTGTCAATTTAAAGACGCTGAGCAAAAAGTCACCTTGCCATGGCATATTTACTTTCTTTAAAGTATTTTTACATCAGGCTCTGCTGTGAGTTGGTTTTACTTTCCGTTGTATATTATCTTAGAAGGAATCATCAATTTTACAGAACATCTACTGGGCTGGTAATCAACTAGATAAAGTTTTGTGAACAGAAATCACCAAACAGTGTCAGATTGCAACCTTGTACAACATGAACCAATTACCAGAATTGGTCCAGCTAGTCCTTGTTGCAGAATACATTTGCCAAATCAGTTACGGGTGACTTTGGGGTCAAGAAAGCGTAGACGATTGATATGTTCTCTTGTTGGAGCAAGTTAGAGTGTTTTGATATATCACAGTTTCTCCTTTACAAACTTGTCAAATTCTCTGTTTGATGGTCTGTGGTTTCCCTTAAACATCTGATGCTCAGCTTGGTCTGGTTCAGTTCTCCTGACATATAAGACGATCATACTTTAAGTTTTGTTTAAGAATTCACCTGGTTTCACGTCTTCACTTTTTGTTATAACTACTGAACCACCACAAAGGTGCAGTGACAGCTCTTTTGCCAGAGTTGTTCCCACCTATAAATATATGTAGCTCAGTGTGGCTGGTGTATTGCCCATGTATTGCCTTCCATGGCTTGTTTTGAAAGTTTGCTTTTTTCGAGAACTGGGTTGTCGCAGAAAATCGGAATAGACTTCCACATTGTGAGAACCAGTTCTAATTTCTACTCTTTCTCTTTTAAATCAATTTTCTCAGTTGTGGGCTTTTTGTGACTTCAATTTGTTGCCTTGTTTCCAAAGTTTTCACCACTTTTTTTGAATTAACCAGAGTTTTGTTCTACCTCTATCATATACTTGTGTTTGTTTTTAATCTTAGATTTGTGGGGTTTGAAATGTGGCACTTAAGGATAGAACAAAATTTAATTACTTTAATGATTCTTGCACCTGTAAGCAACGGGTTGTCTAGATACTTCAGGTAATGTTGTTTTCAAATATTTGCAATCATATATGAAACTAACATTAAAAAGAAAGCACATAATAGAACTAGATTGAAATGTGTGAATTGCACTAAAATATTAAGCATTGGGTTTTAGAATCATTTCAGACTCAAGGTTACTGAATAGGGTGTTTAATTGACCTAGATTCAAGTAAATCACAAAAACCAAATGGATGAATAGTTCTGTCAAATGAGTGCAGGTTCAAACAAATCCTATTTCAAATTAAATTCATTTAAATTCAAGTATGATAATTCAGTTTTTCATTTAGTATAATCATATATTTTGCATAACACAGTGCGATAGTGTGAAAAGTAATCAGATCTTTTTTCAGCCATGCTATACAACCATATAGCAGAATCACATCTGAAGTACTGAAAAGAAACCTCAATATACCCTCAATTTAACAGTGAGGACAAAAAATGAGAAACGAAAGAAGAGGAAAACCTGGTGATTTAATTTCATACCATAATAAAATGTTCTACCCTGTCATGTGATGGTTGCAGATGAATGCCTACACACTAAAATGATGGTAATTATAGCAACAAACCTGGCTGTGGTGCTCTGTCATCAGCATTTAACAATAAATAACAACCTTTGTTCTAAAAAATACTACTTATGCACCATACAGTATAGGGTGGGAATGGTTTGATTTGATTTTACATTGATTGTTAAAAGAAATATATTTGTGAATTACAGCTGAGAGATTCTATAAAGGTTTATAGTTCCTAAACTGATGCTAATGATGATATAACAACTGAAATGGTAAAAAAAAAAGAAATCAAACTGTATTCAGACTTTTAAACTTTGTAGTTTGAACTGTGTAATTATTCTAAGCTATGAATCGCACAAGGAGCCTGTGACATGTGGAAAACCCCAGGGATTGGTTGTCAGATCTCTTAGGTTTTATCTCCATGTGCTGTCTTTGTCATGACTCTCAAAAGATTACAGCACACTGTGTTAATGTCTTGAGCACATAAATACATGAGCACATAATAAATCGGCAAATGTTAAAACTGTATGGAAGCTGCAAAACAAAAAGTATGGTTTTTTTTACATGTATTTATCAAATAATTTCACTACAGGCATTTGAACCCAATATACCATACAAAAAGTTTGGGTCTATTTGGCTTTGGGCTCTCAGATGAACCTAAAATGCACTCTAACCTTTCAGGCAATCTTAATGTGGCCTTCTCTAAACTTTTGAATGCCAATTGTTCAATGTTTCAGTACTTTTTTGCACAACCTTCCTCTAACATGGAGCTTAACTGCAAAATTCACAAAAGGCATTTGATTTATGAATCAACCAAAACATTTCCTAGTCCAATTAGAATTGGTATTTTAACAGCCCATGTCATCATTCTGTTCACATTTTGACATCATGAAACCAAGACGACACCTAACAAATTGATCAAGAGTTCATCGCCACAGAGAGGCTTCAAACAGAATGTTCTGAGATGGAAGTGGCCACTGAGATTAGTGTCATAGAGTGTCATCTGCAGGTTCCAACAGAGATACAGAGATCCTGGAAGAGTCACTGAAAGGCATATAAGTGTGCATCCTTTGGCCATTCCAGACTGATGACTGCTTCATTGTGACCAGTGCCCTACCGAACCGGATGATGATTGCATCACAACTCCAGGCACATTTAAGGGAGGTGAGAGGCACCCAAGTGTCACATCAGAGCATTAGAAACTGCATTCTAGACAACCTGCAAGGGTACCTGACCTAACCACTTAGCACAGGCGTCATCGCCTTGCATGGGCCAGGGAGCATTTACGCTGGATGAGGAAACCAGTGTGCATAGGTGCTGTTTACTGATAAAAGTCAATTCATAGCCGCTAACAATGTTGGAGACGTCAAGGAGAGCACCATGTAATAGCCACTGTTGGTCTTTGGTGGTAGTGGTGGTTTTACAGTGTGGACAGGTGTGTGTACTCAATACAGACCTGACTTAATCTTTGTGAAGGGTACAGAGACAAGCCCTTACTAATATTTCATGCTTCTACTTTTTATGTTTTCTATAAGTTTCACCAGAAAGCCAAATAACTTTTTTGTGAGTGATATATTTTAAACTTTGTCATTTGTTCATTTGTATTTCAGTGTTGATTTACTTCATTCCTGCATTTCGGGCCTATAACACATTCCAAAAATAAATATAAAAAGATGAAATGTTTACAGGCAAGGTATGCCATAATATCATTAAATAAACAAAGAATCTGAAGGAAATGTTGTGTGTAAAAGTCAAGGGTCACCTAAGCTGAACATCTGTGATCTCTCATTGCTGGGACTGCACATCATTCTTCAATAGCTGATATTAGCACATGGGTAAAGGATTCTTTTGGACGAGTGAGTGAGGAAATGTCACCCTGCAATGTATTTGAGCGCTGACCATGATGGGCAGTGAAAATAACGGTGAGGTGATATTTGTTAATAAGTTAATAGTCTAATTATTATTTTTTTTTCAAATTAATCTCTGACTAATGACACTGTTTTCATTTGTCCTTTCATTTATTCATCCAATATTGAGTGAGTAACCTTTTTTGTCCTTAGCAAAGCAATCACACACTCACTCACAGCTAAGGGCAATTTAGAGTAGTCGGTTAAATTTTAGATATACGTTTTGCATGAAGTACCACAGAAACAAATCCCCAAATACATTGACCACAAATGGAGATTAAACTCAGGTTCCCAGGACCATTACACGTTTTTAATTTTTTTTTTTAAAAGGTAGAAATTTCGGCTAGATTTACTGATGGTACAAGATGTTCGAGTGAGTCTATTATAATAATTTGTGGAGCACTTGAGTCCAGGTCTGCGGGTGCATTATCAAAATTGAGTTCATGTTCTGTTTTTTCTTTCTTTCTAACATTCAACATATTTTTTATATTTTTTTTCTAATCTAGAATGTAATGGGTGGTATGGATGCTTTTAGTAGGTGTTTGCCATAAGGCACATTTTCATTTAATACAGGCTAATTAAGAATATAAAGCTTTTGACTTCCTGGTTTATGTACTAAGAAATTATCTTGTGATACGGGCTGTGTTACCCTGCGGCGGGTCTGGAAAATCATCTGTGACTAAGTAGCATTTTGTTTTTACCTGCGTAACATACATTGTTACACTTTCTTCAGTAGTCCATTAGCAAACTACCAGCTTAGCAGCAAATTCAATTTGTAGTATTTTCCGGTTGTTTTGTATAATTGACTGGCAAGATTTTTGCAGGCTTTTGTACCTGCTTGCTTGGAAAGTGCTTTTATGTGACAAATTATGTGGTTGAAAACAAAAGATGATGGGTGTGTTAATGCAGCTGAGCCGACGTCCCAGTGAGTGAATGCTGTTAAGAGGAACCAGTCATAAAGTGACAAGCTTGTTGTAATTCAGTACAAATGCACCACTGAGTGACATTTAATCTTACTGGTACCTTGTGAGATTTAAAACAAAATATATTTCGAACTTCTTTTTTGTCTCCTTTAGATATCTTCTTTCAGTAAGTTTCACCCCTTAGTATAATTTATCATATTTTTTCAGATATATGAAAGGATTTTGTGTCTTTGTGTGATAGAACATATGTATCCTTGCATTGATTTAAACCTGAAACTCTGAGGAAACGTCTTTACTCACCTCAGGTTGTCAGGACAGTCAGATGATTTTATGTTGTTTATTTACATTTATATTTCTTTCAATGTAATGTTGAAACAAAAAAAAATTGCTGCTACATAATTTCTTTTTGCCGATACACATACCACAGGAACCAGACAGAAGAACTCCTGTGGTGACAAAACAACCAAAAACCCTTCCATGCCACCCATGTACTAAACTTGAGACAGGATACAAAACCAGTATGTCACTACCATTCCCCAAATGCATTTCTGAAAACAACTGCTTGAAACGCAGCATAAAAAATGAGAGCACATCAGGAAGTGAGACTGTCGTTGAGTCATGCTCATCCCAGCTAGGTTTGAAAGTGTTGCCTCCAGCTTTAGCGAGAAACATTTGATGAGCTGCAGGGGATCTTTTGAACTGAATGCTTTGGACTGTGCTTATGAGTGACAAAAAGTCTCAATGACTAATCTATCCAATCTCAAAACCTACAGTTTAGGTACAACCTCAAACCAGTTCCTAAAAATGAGTAAACCAAACATGAC
>JAYDZF010000013.1:12015791-12029588 GCA_034509105.1 Microcambeva barbata
AGGTTAGATATGGTTATTAAACATACAGCGTTTTCCTGATTAGAATAAAGCATTCGGTGATGTTGAATTAGGAAATGAGTAATCTTTAATAACTGTTATAAATATTTTTTTTTGCTTTGGTTCTCAACGGGTCGTTTCTTATTGTTTTATTATTTAGTTATTTATATGTTATCTATTCTTAAATATGGGCACAGGTGCAGGTATGTTCATGGCATTTAGCTGACACTTATCCTAAGCTGAAAAAAAAAATGCACCGAAAATAGAACTCGATATTATCATACCACACACAAATGACCCTTTCTTACAGAAACTCACTAAACTGAACATCGTACTGGGCATTGCCTTTAAAACTAAACACACATCCAAGCCACAACTGAAGGGATCAGAGAAAAAAATTCCCCGCCTACACACTGCTCTTCCCAGATGACTTCAAAACCAGCATATGGACCAGGCAGCTTTGCCATCAAACGGCTCGATTTATACATCGGACAAAACATGTTATGATGAACCATTTCTTAACAGAATACCCCAAATACACAAGGGACACATGCCACAAGACAATACACAAGACAACACAAAGCTTTTAAAATACAATGGTAAATTACATGTAATATAAAGACAAGATGCAACGAGCAGACTCAATAATAATACCCATCATGCCATAAAATGGCCATAGACTTTATAGATGGCCATAGACTGTATTAAGAGCTTAAGTTTATGAAGTCTCAATCCTGCTCCAACACATTGGAAACTCTGTGTTTTTCTCCCACAGCTCAGGTGGACACTCCGTTCTATGAAGAGTGGTGGTTTTTGATTATCCTGGCTCTGATTGGTCTGATCCTGCTGCTGCTGGTGGTCTTCGTTCTCATCTTGCATGGACAGAACAAGAAGTACAAGAGCTGTGGAACAGGTGTGATGGAGGCCGCATTATTTATATCAACATCTGCCCTTATCTACGTTCATCTCAACATTGTTACAGCAGTAGTTAGCTTATACGAATCCAGCCGTTCTGTGCTATGTATCTGTGTTTAAGATTTTGTTGTTTTGTACTTTAGAACAAAGCATGTATACAGGTGGTGTTGCCATGATGATGATATGCTAACCCCCTCAGGTATAGCTGTGTCCACGGTGGAAGAGGCGGTCACCCTGGATAATGGTGGGTTCACAGCTCTGGAGCTGAACAGCAGGCCCGTTCATGTTAAGAGTTCCTTCCTGAGAAAGAACGGCACTAAGTAAGAACACTTTTCTACTGTATGAAGAATTTATTTCAGCTAAATTAATTTACTAGATATTTAAACAATAGCAGAAAAAAGTTACAGTATACAAGCTGAGCAATGAGAGTTAAGGGCCTTGCTCAATGACCCAACAGCAGCATCAGTGAGGTTTGAACCAGCGTCCTACAGATCAGTAGTCCTGCACCCTAACCACTTGTGATCCTCCCACCTTCCGAAGACCTGAAGCCTGGTTAAAATGTTTGTGTGCCCTTTGATGGACAGATGACTTGTCCAAGATGTTTCCTGCCCTCCACCCAGAATAGGATAAGGAGGTGCTAAAACACTCACTTATTTTTAACCGCTTATCCAGTCAGGGTCGCAGGGTGGGATTGCTAGAGCCTTTTCCAGATTTCAGTGGCCACAAGGCACACAGAAACATCCTGGACGGCTCCGGTCCATCACATCACACCACCACGTCGACACATGGAGAACATGCAATCTCCACACAGAAAGGACCTGGACCATCCCACCTAGAGATCAAACCCAGGGCCTTCTTGCTGTGAGCTGACAAAGCAGACAGTGATAAAAAGATTGTCACACAGCAGCTTTACAGGGTTCAGGACCACCAGATTAACACCACCTCCCCCATATAGTTTATGTAGTTTATAACTGTTCCAATAAAAATGTGTTCACGCTGGGTTAAAATACTACGTCACATATTGAAATCCATAGACTTGAAAGAACTTGTACTCTGCTTTTTAAATCATGAATAGTTGAATATACAGACATAAACCTAATTTCACTGAAGGAGAAAAAGAACAATCTATTCTTACAGGTAATTGTGCCCCAGAGTGTCTATGTAATACATTTGAAAAGACATAAATGTTCAACATGGTTCTTAAAACAGACATATTTGTATTGAAATAGCTGAGAAGAACATAATAATGCTGTTAGGCTTTTTCTTTCCCCATAATGACCTAATCATTTTTGCTTTAGGTTATATCTGGCTCTGTGGGAGAGAATATTGACATCATTGCTGTATTAGGCTTATAAGAAAAGGGGGTCCATTGTCTTTGTAGGTGCACAATGATTCTAACTTAATATTTTTTTGATTATTGTCAAAAGTCATTGTTAAAGTTTCAACATCAAACCAATTGTATGCTCAACCATGCCCCTCCCCAAGCTGAATAAACATCCTTATTCACATCATGTCACTGAGCCATCAATGCTTTGTAATGGTTGGCTGCACAGAAGGGTCAGCTTTCTCTAATGCCCTTGTAGCACAGTAGCCCCTCATAATGAAATTCACATCGAGAGGCTGTTTAGCTTATTCTTGGTCTTACTAGTCTTTCACAGGTCCTGTCATAACACTGCTGTTTGTGTGTGCCTCATCACATTTCTGTTCTGGCCATCTTTTAAATCTACTACTTGAGATAGTAGTCTGATCCACTCGTTTTCAACAGCCTAAATACGTCTTTCTTACTTTTTGTTCTGTGTCCAGGCTTTAAATTCGTATGTAACTACTGTTCAGATATTCATCAGTTGTACCTTAGTGGTGATGCTTGTTTTCCAAATTCTTGTCAGTTTGACCAATAGTGACTTCTCAAATATAACACAGACTTATCTTATAGTGCAATATAAAGTATGATTCCACTGGATAACGCCCCACCACTCCGTTTATGTCGTTACAGATCCCCGCCTCGACCCAATCCTGCAGGTCTGCACTACTCAGACGAAGATATCTGCAATTCCTACAATGGTGCAGTCTCTACAGAGTCTACAGCTCTCACTGAGAGGCCAGCTGAGCTCTCTGAGTCGGAGGTAAAATCCCGGTATAGACCCTTAGAAGCTTAGACGGACTCACATGCTCAAACAGAAACGGCTACATTTACGTCCTTCCAGCTCCCAGGTGATTTAAAAGAGTGGAGCTACAGTGTTGACGATAAAAAATGGCCATTATTAGACCAGCAGTGATAAGGTAGAATGTAAGAGCAGGGTAATACTTGACCCACCAGTGATGCTGCCAATATGTAGTCTAGTTGTAACCTAGCAGGTAAGGTGCTGGATTAATAATCACAAGATCGATGGTTTAAGTCCTACCTCTGGCAGGTTGCTGCTGTTGGGCCCTTGTGCAATGCTCTTTACCCTCATTTGCTCAGAATGTGTAGTCACGGTACTGCAAGTCACATTTTAAACAGACGTCTACTAAGTGGTGAAAGTATTGACGCTCTGAGATTGGGCCGTTGGGGATGTATGATGGAATATGTGATTTTAACATTTGGACTAAAGGCTCTTTTAGATTTGTTTAACTTTTGCAAAATATGTTTATTGAATTCATCATAAAGCAATATTGTACTGCACTCCTGGAGATGACATTTAAACTCTTAACCTCAGTTGATAGCAAATCTTTACACGCTAGGCTACTACTGCCCCTAAGCAGTGCATGAGAGTGTTGCATGATTCTAAATTCTACACTAGCCTGCATCTTTCAAGTCTCAATCAAGTTTCAGTCCTGGCCCGGCACTTGACACACCCGATCGGCGGTATCTTAAGGAGGTAAGGTCGGTCACTTCCTGACACTGCAGAGTTGACTTCTAGAGTTGTCAGTGCACCGTCATGAATAGCATAATAATCTAAAGGGACTACTGCGGTCATCAGTATGTGCTGAGGCTCTCACAGAGTTCTTCACTGTCAGTGTGTCGGAGGCGTCGTGTAAAAGCCTGTGACACTCCTCTGCCAGTAGTGGTGTTGAGGTTGAGTGCACAAAATGGAAATTAGGAAAATCGGGTGGGGGGTTGTGAAGGATACAGACATTTTTCAAAAATATAGAGTTATTGTTGTTCATTATTATATTTCAGTTTTGTTTTGTATTAATTACTACTTAAAGGGGTCAAATTGCTCAGTTCAATTGTCAACAAAAATGAAAGCACAAAGTTTGACTATTTTTATCCATAGTGTGGTCATTATTACTCTGTCATCGTCGTTACTGTCCCGGAAATTATGATGTCATTACTTAAACAGGTTTATGATCTTATGGAGGTAATTCATTTAGGTACAAGGTTTAGCTTACTTGTTATAAAAGACACATTGTAATATCCAGAAGGGAGTGCTTTTTATTAACAGCTTTGAAGAGGGCTTGGTGGATAGCACTGTCACCTCACAGCAAGAAATTCCTGGGTTCGATTTATGTTTGGATTAAGCATGTTCTCCCTGTGCGTGTGTGTGTTGAAGTTCAGAAGTTCATATTTCACACTGTACTGAACTCTGTGTACTCCCTGTACATATATGTACCTAAGTAGTATGCGTAGTATTCATAAGTAGTATGCACAGTATGCAGAGGTAATTATGCATAGTATACATAATTAGTATGCATTGGTTGTATGCATAGTATGGTTAAGAAGTATTTAAAGTACACATAAGTAGTATGCATAATATGGGTAAGTGGTATGGATAAATAGTGTTTGTATTTTGCATATGAAGTAAGTATTATGTACAAGTACAATGCATAGTATTCATAAGTAGTATTCAAAGTATGTTAACCCGGTCCAGGGAATAAAAAACGAATGTGGTTTCTTTTATTTCAAATATTCTGCCCTTAATCTTGATTTGATTGTACTAAATTTATTTTCCATGAATAGGCAACAGATAGACCAACTTTATCTTCCACTCATCATATCTTTACTCTGGCTTGTACACTATCTTAATAATATGCCATCAAATCACATTTTAATGACCGTCAGCTTAACCGCCATGTCACACATGGGATAGTGACTGTTAGTACACATACACGCATGTAACGTTCTTCTGTTCTCGTATCGCAGGCCACGGACAGCGAGTGCGAGGAAGAACAGATCAAACACTCGTTCGTGAACCACTACATGAGTGACCCGTCGTACTTCAACTCATGGAAACGGCAGCAGAAGGGTCTGAAGCAGACGCTGGCTTGCGCGTACGAGGAGTGCGCCAGCGCGGACGGGGATGGCTACTTTCAGACTGTGATAACTCAGCACAATGTTGGAGGAGTGTACACTCCCACTGGACAGCCCGCACCGGGCTCACGTACTCCCCTCACGGGCTTCTCGTCTTTTGTGTGATGCTCTGTCGGAGGAGCAGGACCCATAGGTTAATCCCGCGTTCTGGTAACGGAAGGATTCGGGGGAAAGGCACAACATGCGGAAGGACGTTTGACTATGAGCACTACAGAAAACATTCAGGACTTGAATGTCTTGAGAGATCGAGACATTTTTTAAATACTGATCGGAAATGACTGTAAACGTTTCGTATTTGGACCATGTAAGGTTAATGCTTTATCACTTGGAGCTAAGGCAAGGCAAAGCAGGGAACTCCTGTTTAATTTTACAGATATAATCGACATTCCCACTCTGACTCTACACCGTGGTACACACAGTGTAAACAAGCATTCCTGCCTCTGTTCCCTTTATGAGGGGATCTTGCCTGGAACAAGCATTCTGTAATTACTATAGACCAAACTGTATATACTGTTGTGTCTGAATAATCAGTCATCTTCAGTGTCTCTATATATGTGTGTTCCACTTGTGATCATGAAACTGTGATGGGTATAAAGAAGCAGCAAAGTGGTACTCCACCGTGTCCAGTAATCTAGCAGCACCTGTTCACACTTTACACCAGGGTGTAAGATCCACAGTCTGTCGTGCAGTGATTCTTTGTGTTGCATGTCATCCTCACAGTTTTATTAGGTTTAAAGTGTCAACATCACTTGAGGAACGTGGTTTTATGGTTAACAAAGCATAGTTTTAAATCTAAAAAGGTCCTGAAAGGCTGGGTTTGGTCTACAGCTGGAAAACAGGCTTGTTTAAACCTTTACTGTGTCTCAAATTGCATCATTTCAGTTCTATTCTAAATAACTGTCACTTATTTAGAAACGTCTAGAGCAGGGGTTCTCGAACTTCAGCCTGTAGGCCAGTGACATATGTACTTTGTGGAAATTATTACTGTACATTATGTGTACACATTGTATAGATTTGATCTTTTTCTTGATCTTTTTGTTGAAAAAGACGACAAACATTTTTATGGCTAAACATTGCAGCTGTGCTACCAATATGTGAGATCTTCAAAAAGTTCAAAACACTGTTTAATAAAAACAATTCCATCACTTTTCTACAGTCACCTTCAGATGCATTGTCCCAGTGTCATAACACTGGAAATTCGATGCTGCTCAATCCAACATTGCACACCACCAATTATTACCAATTCCACCCTCAGTGTTTCCAACCAGATTATAAAGCTGCTTTTTGAAGATCCCTCATAGAAACTTCTAGAGCATGAGGTTCTCAAACTTCAGCTTGAAGGCCTGTGACATATGACAGTCACCCTCATTTATGTTCTTCATGCACATCATTACTGTACACGTCAGTGTTTTTCTTGAACATTTTTTTTTTGTCCTCGGCGCCATGTTTTATGGCTAATAACATCACAGCTGTGTTGTCAAACTGTATAATAGCATTTGTCAAGCCGGCTTCATAGAGCTCTTGACATTATCCAGCATTATTATTTACACCACATGAAGTAATTTTAGTTAATAAACATATGGTACTTAAATTTAGATCACAGTTGTAGGTTATAGCCGCTATTGAAAATTTATTTCTAAATCATTTCTCCATGGACTTGTTTAGTGATGTTATGATTGTTGATCATTTGCTTATAGCATTTCTGTGTGGAGTGAGCATGATCTCCCCGTGTCTACATGGGTTTCCTCCAGGTGCTTTCCTCCCACAGTCAAAAAACATGCAAGGGGGGTAAATTGAAATTCCCATCTCATCTTATTGTCTTTAACCCCTTACCCTAATTAGGGTTGGGAAGGGGTGCTGGAGCATATCCAAGCTCTTCAACGGGCGCAAGGCACAAGGTAACACCCTGGGTAGGGCGCCAGTCCATCGCAGGTACCTACAGGACATTTGTCTCCAATCAACCTAGTAGCATGTCTTTGGACTGTGGTAGGAAACAGGAGTACCCGGAGGAAACCCACACGGAAACCCACACAGAAAGGGCCACACCCAGGGATCGAACCCAGTGCTAAGCCACCATGCCACCAGTAAGTTAAATTGGATATACAAAATTATCCAAGACTGTGTTTAATTTAAACCCATGTACTGGGTTTAAAAGTAAAAACTTTTTATTACAGTAAAGTATGTTATTTGAGACATAGCAACAGTTTTGACATGCCTGTTTTGGGTCACTAAACAGGTTTTTTATCAGGAGTAACAAACCCAGCTTTTAAAATGCCTGATTGGTTACATTGGATTATTTGCACTGTCCAAACGTTTGGTTTAAAAGGTTAATGATATTGTTGACTTTGAACATCAGGTCTAAACATTTCGGATTTTTATTATATCTGTGTGTATCTGAGCACAAAATGAAAACATTTCAATCTCCAGTCATATGTCAGTGATGCTTAGCAAAGCAACTGGATAACTGACACATTAAAAGAAATCCTGCAATGTGATGATTGAAATGAAGTGTCAAGTTGTATTTTAGCACTATTAAGCCATAAGGTAACAGCTTTCTTTTGTGTAGTGTTCTGTTTAGATTCACATTTGGTTCTCTATCTGACTGAATATTTTTTCCATTTTATATTCTAGCGATGTGTAAATGTATTTTTTTTAATGTTCTGTATTCATGTTTTGTTCCTTGAATGTTCTTTTTATTATTGTGTTGTTGCAGTTCTTGGTGGACAAAAAGTATTGTTGAAGGTTATTGATTTCCATTTCTCTCACAGCACGAGTATGTCATTGACATTCATGAAGTAAACACAATTTACCACTGTTTTAGTAAAAGTAAATCTTTCACCTTGACTTTTATAATTTAAATGAAATACAGCTTTGGCCACACAGTTTGCTTATGCAGAACGTTATTCTGATCCATGATTATTCTACCATGATTATGTGTTGCTCTGCTTTTGGTGTATTAATAGCTTGCACTGTACACTGCACATTTAGAGCTATAGATTTTGGAGCTGTGGGCATTCACATAAATGCAGCATTTGTGAGGTTGAGTACTGATGTTAGGTGATAGGGCCAGACTTGGTCAATGATCCAGTTTATCCCTAGTGTTGAACGGTGTCAAGTCCAGAATTTGCTGTATGAGCCAAACATAAATCACTTTCTATATATCTCTGCATTATTATTCTAAACTAGGTTTTCAACTGTTCCTCAATGATCAAAGACAATTCTAGAAATGGCATTTAATGCTGTAGGAAGAACAATTTAACTGTAATTTATTCTGTAATTTAACTTGGATTCAGAAGTTGACCTGCCAAATGGTGAGGTATATTTATCAATCCAGAAGTATGTTCTAAAATTTAACGACAGTTCGTTATTATAGTGTTAAATATTGTTTTCAAAACCATAGAGAAAACAGATTTCTTCTTCTGAGAGACAAAACAGGACACATTGTTTTAGCTACATTAAATGAAATACATAAACTGTTGTGGGCTTTTTTGATCCTGTTTGCCCTTTCTAGGATCCTAAAACTTTAATGGTTGGAACATTCTCCAACAGCCCTACACAAGCTACCATAACTAACTGACTATAAGATCTGTCCACAGTCCTCGGGAGCATGAAAAACTTGAAATCTGGCAATTTAACACTCAACTTGTTTTGATACCGTGAATAAGTGCTACTGATTGTATCTCTGTCTAAAAACCACTGGAGGTTGATGAAGTTCCTTCATGACACTTTGGCTAGCAGACAGGAATTGTCTTGGTACTCTTGATGAGTCAGGTGATGAACTTTCAAAGTCCACGATGAAGTTGTACAGTTCATCCGCTGGTAGCTCTTAATCTGCAATAATCACATTTTCTTCTTTCAGTTCACAAGCATAGGCTCAGGCAGCCCTACAAGACCCTAATTAGAAGAAGTGGTTAAAGAAGATGAACTGAACAGTTTAAAAGCATTGCATTTCAGTTACTTAATTATTAAATTATTATTAAGTTATTTTTATTTCAAGTACATGAACTGTAAAACTAAATTGTTTATAGTTCTACTGTTCTTTTATGGCTTGGTTACTTCATGGTACAACATTTGTTCCACTGTAAACATTGACAGTAGTATGATCACAGTTCTAGTATAAAAAACGTTCGTAGTAAAAATTGGGAATTATTTTACAGTTCTACTTTTATTTTAATATATTTCGCCTGTTCATGGTTCTACTTTAAATCTTCACAGCACATTGTCCAGGGTACGTGGATTTCTTTTTCATTTGAGGTGCATTTACTAGAAGTACTTTGCTTTATGTTACAACAATTACGTTTTATTAAAGGCACAGTGTTTTTTACTTTCACAAAAAATACACTTTAAGTTCTTTAAACAACGTCTACGCTTCATGCTAATGCTAAGTCTCTTCCGCTTCTGAGTAAGAAAATTCCACTGGGTGGCGCTGTTAGAACACTTTCGGCCCATGCAGTAATGAGGAAAGGAAAGTCGAGTAAAAATCAGTCAGGGTTCAAGTTGCTGCTGCTGTTTTATCAGGTGGGTGAATGTTTTACATAACGTAATGTGGTTCATAAATAATTTATCATTTACTGTTAATTTTAAAAAAAAAGTAAATTAGAAATAAACCGATCTTTAGAGATTATGGTCGAAATAAACTAAATGATCGCTACAGAAAAGTAAGATGACAATGTTTGTGGTTGACCTCTTCGCTTTTGTTCATGTATTGTACCTGATATGAAAACACGACTAATAGTAATTTAATAATAATTAATCGGATAAGCTGCACACAATAATATATCATTGTGAAACTCGGTTTATCAGGCTACACATCCAGCAAATGAAATCGGATGTGTTCCAAGTAACACGTTTTTTACTAAATAGTGTGCTGCGGTCGATTTCTACCTAGGGCGAGGCGACTATTTCGAGCACACTGCGTAGGACTGTGTGTGCGGATCAAGACGCAACTCTTCAGGTTGTAGCCAAACGCTGTTTTTTGGCTTGAGTGCAGCCTGATATAGTGATTTTCAGACATACATAAAAGCACTATAAGTGTAAATCGAAAGACTTAAGGTACTCGGGCCGTTTTGAACTAGAACTTTAAAAATCAAAATAGCATCCCTTTGGGACACTTGGTTAGTAAAAACACAGCTGACGTGAAGTGGGGGCTGGGTCAGCCAGTAAGCTGCTGTGAGAGCAGTAATGGGAGAGTTTATCGTGTCGGTTGTGAAATAGTTTTGGGTGTGTTCACTTGAATTGTGAGGATTTCTACAGTTTTGGTAGGTTCCCCAACATTCGGCCCTTGTCAAGCTTTACTCAAATTTCAACTCTATGTCAGTGGTCATACTCTTATACATCATATTTTGTGTGAAGATTGAACCTAAGAGACTGAATATCTGCATTTGTGTATATTGGGCATTTTATGGATACACCTGGCACAGTTTTTAGATGAAGAGGGTCACAAACATCACAGAGATGCTGTCTGGGTTCACAGAAATGTTGCTACATCCAACATCTACTGCTGACAAATCAGACGAACACAGAGACTGAACATGTACTTAAACTGATTTCCAAGTAAAACCTAGTCGTGATCACCGGTTGAAATACTTATTTAGAAAATGACTACTTCTCAAATAAAATAGTATTTAGGAAATAAGTTGTGAGAGAGGGTCAGACACTGGTACTCTCTGCACACCAGCATCTACATAGAAGGCAGAGATACATTTGGACAAGTTTAGATCCAAATCTAGATACCAGAACTCAGATTGACTACATCTTGATCAGTCAACACTGGAACCAATAAGTAACGCACAAATATTAAGCTCAGATTTAAATAGAAGTAAAGAAAGCCTCTCAGCAATTCGCTGTTGTTGGACCAGGTTAGCCACAGATTGCAACAAGCTGGAGAGGATTAAGGAACCACACACGCCAGACATATGGTTCAGTTTTAGAACACTATACCTGCAATATTTTATGAACTTTCCACTCTTAGTAGTATATTATTACTTCACTTTCATTATAAGTTATTATTAATCATAATAACCATGTTATATGAATCAGTGCTTAGTCTAAATTATGTTCTTTTGCATCATCAACAGTTTAATACTTTCTTTGACGACTTCAACTATATTATTTCAACACAACCATTAACAAATAAAATTATGTAAAATGATGTCAGTGTTCGAATCCTTCCTCCTTTCCTTATAAGGCCATCTAATCGCCTTTTTCATCCTCCCACTGGTTACCCTTTGAACTTTTTCTTTATTACTTCTTAGCTGATGTCTCCTCAATTCAGAGCGGCATAGTACAGCTGGACTATCAACTGCAGCAGTTGTACCATTTCTAAGATTTTACCACTTTTAGTATGGAGGAAATAAGCTTTCTGTCATCTGTATCGGTGACGTGGAGTCTAGTCATCTTGGTGGTTACCCTTTTGCTAATGTAAGTATGTCAACCAACCTTTTAAAGTAGAAGATGACCAAACTTGTGCTTTCTTTTAAACATTTTTCTGACTTATAATGTGGTTGTATAGTGCTTTATAATGAGGTAAGACAATAAGAGTGACGTGTTTTTCTGGATTTAGATGCAGATTCTAGATGCATTTGGTGGATGTTAAAATGTTGTAATAAACTGCTTTACTACAATTGTAACTACCTAAAAATGTTTTAATGTAGGATTTAATGTAGCTTAATGCACAAAATTTGTGTTTAGATAAATGGTAATGGTTTAGGTTATGTATCAGCTGTATAACCAAAATAGGTAAATAGATTTCTTAAACTTAAGTTTAAATGCTTCAGCTATACCATGTGTCAAACTTGAGGCCTGTGCCTCAAGCCAAACTTAGTGAGTTTTTCAACAAATTGAGTTAATATCTACACATATTTCAAACTGTCCAAGAAGTGAATTGATGGATGAAGGATTAATGAAGACGACAAAGCAAATATATGGTGGTTTTTTGAAAATAAAAGTCAGGAAATAGTTTGTGTAAAGAGTTGGTAAAGGAGTACAATATAGATATAGAATAAAATATTGTCACCAAACATGAAGCTAAATAAGCTTAATGTATCCTCTAAAAAAACAATACATTTTCTAAGAATGAAAAGGCGGACTGTAATCGCAGTAGAATACATTACAAACAGCCTCTCATGTTGCACTCAATGAAAATTAGTTTAAAACCCCTGAGCTACACTAATTGCTAAATGTTGTATACAATGATTTAAAACCCATTGGTCACCAAAATGACTTGGCTTCTCTGTCCAAAAGTTTAATAGTTTAAGACATCGTTTAAAAATAATAAATCCTAGTTTTGGAATGAAATGGCTTACATGAGCTTAAGAATGAAATCCCTGATAAGTGGCCGTGTTTGAAGGTAAATCTTTTAAGATGAAAGTTGGTAAGCATAAAATGGATAAAATGTGTTTCCTGCAGCTATGGCGTTTGGCCATATGGATTTTTTAAAAAGCTTGGGATTCCAGGACCCAGACCTCTGCCCTTCATGGGAACCTTTCATTTTTACAGAAAGGTGAGTCTGTAACGTTGTAGATTTTAGGATTGACTATGAGTCTGTGGCTAATTCAGGCGAATTGTGCTTGTAATCCTTTTCAGGGATTTTACAATTTCGATATGGAGTGCTTCAAGAAATTTGGAAAGGTTTGGGGGTGAGTCTTGTACAAATCGCAATCTTTGATTTTAAGTTTAAAATGATTTGATATTAGAATTAAATATATGCTAAATGTAAAAATGAAAGACACACAATGAAACCTGCTCGGAGTACTTGCAACAACCACGTTTTAGGAAAAATTTAAGTAATAGAAATACATGCCTGGCACCATGGCACTTAGGCATATTTCCATATTAAGGGGTTTTTAGCCCTTGTTCAGGCACTTTTGTTTTTATAATCCACTTTTAAACTGTATAGAATATCTACTAATATCTAGTAATTAAGAACCCATTATTCTAGTCATATATAAAATGGTACACAAAGTATGTTGACCATGTAGAAAAGTGATGGAATCAAATAAACACAGAATCTTCATATGTATACTTACATAATTGCTTATATACATACATCTGTTGTCATTTTCCAATATACTATATTACATGTAGTTGTGTTGTTTTTCAAAAATATTTACTAGACTAATGTAGTCAAATGCACATTTATTTTTATCATTAAGAATATATGATGGAAGACTGCCAATGCTGATGGTCTTAGATCTTGAAATGATCAAAGCCATTATGGTAAAAGAATGTTTCTCAGCCTTCACCAATAGAAGGGTAAGTCTGTATGATTGAATAAACACTTACATTACCTAACTACATAACACAAAGATAAATCAAATTTTCTTTAGTATTATGTAGACATGTGGTTTCTTTTGTTTAGGAAATGAACCTGGAACAAGCTGGTCCCTTAGCTGATGGGATAACTGCTGTAAAGGATGAAAAATGGAAACGGATACGTAATTCACTCTCACCCTTGTTTACTAGTGGACGATTAAAGGAGGTATAGAAGGCCTACATTGCACTCCTCACTATTAAAACCTGATGACCACACGTTGGCCAACAACCAATTTGATCACATTGACTGACAACTCCCAAAACTTTCCCTCTGGCTTTCC
>JAYDZF010000013.1:12035087-12047747 GCA_034509105.1 Microcambeva barbata
TCAATGAAGTGGTCCTCACAGTCCTACAGCAATTCAGTTAGCCAGAGTTAGTTAAAACAGGGATGGATGAGATTTGCTGGAGGTTCTAGGTTAATATTTAATGTAGGCTGTGCTGTGTATTGTTGCTTCCATTTATTCTAACATTCAGTTCATTATGAATGACCGTGAAATCTGATTTTTTTCAAAATAAAAGTCCATGAATTTAGTAAGGCCATACTCATTAAAAAAACTGCTTTGTCATTAGACCTTATTTGGTGGTGTCTCTAAATTCTTGTGATTGCTCCAGGTTTGATCCAGGTAATGATGTCAACCCCTACACGTTCATGCCGTTCGGCCTCGGGCCTCGCAACTGTGTGGGAATGAGGTTTGCTCAGATGATCATGAAGGTGGTGATAGTGAAACTGCTGCAGAACTTCAGTGTGGAGACATGCAAAGAGACACAGGTAAGAGCACCATGAGTGTTCTGTAGGAAAAGGCTGTTGTTAAAGCTTGGAATACCATGAAGCATTTATGAAAGAAATATATTTAGAAGCATTTATATTACTGTCTTTACTGTTATTACTGCGCCAATCATCAGTTTCACCTCTAACAAAAATACGTGGGGCAGTTCGGCTAATCAATAATGTTCTTTTTTTTATTCCAGATTCCCATTCAACTGAACGCTCTGTTTCAACCTAAAGTCCCTGTGACTCTCAAACTGGTACCAAGATCTCATCATGATAAATAAGTCAATGACACCAAAAATATTTTTCATTATTAAGATTTACATTTCTATAACTGGTAATGCATGAATGGACACTAAGTGATTAGTTAGTCTAAATCAGGAAGTGTTTTTTTTTCTTTTAGAAAGTGTATGCTTCTTAACTTTAGTTTTAACTTTCATGATCAAACTAGCAATTTGTGCTCAAACTAGCAATTTTGTAATTATAATAATGCTTATTTTGTCTATATACAAACACTGTGCGTTAATAGATCGAACTAAACATTTCTTTTGCATTTTGTTCATTTCTTTGTAAATACATGTATAATGTATTTAATATAGTTTTATAATTGTCTTTAGTCCAAGGAAAAGAATCCAGGCCTGACTTAATATGCCAAGCTGCCACATCTCCCAATACAATGTATGCATCAATAAGTCCAAGTAATTGTTTATTTTTTTAAACAATGTATGGTGAGTCAGAGCATTTGTATAAAATTCTAAAAGCAAGTAGGAATAATGTCCTCCACCCTCAAGAGTTTGATAAGTGTATTCAAATAAAGCCAGATGTCTTGTTTAGATTTTAGTACAGAGCTTTAAGTTCTCAGACTGGATAAGTATAAAATACAGTCATTAAAACAAACACATCCTGACTTCACGTGTTTAGTGCCCTCTGCTGAAAAAAGTGTGCAATTCACTTCAGATGAAACTCCAGAACTCTAGTATATATCTTATATATAGATAGAAATGTTCTCATATAAGGATGTAAAATGCTAGTCATTTGCTTTGCTTAATTTTAGGATATGTGTTCCCATCAACTGTCATTATAAGAGGGAGATTTGCCACCCAATACTCGGTTTAGGGCAATGACTTTGACTTTTAATACATTGAGATTAATAATATTTTAGTCTGGTAACATGTGTTTGTGTGTATTATTGACTTCATTCGACACTATTGTATTTATTTATGAGCTGTGCAATATTATATTACAATTCCTGATCTGTTTAAACGAAAATGAACTAAGCTTCGGGTAGATTGTTACAAGGTTTAATTTGATGGTAAAAAAGATTTTCAAAATAGTGCAGACCATGAATTGTGGTCATGTCAAGACATGTGATCTATCAATTTCCTTGGCTTTTGGAGCGTTCGATTGCGAGGTCTGCTCTTGAGTGTCTTCATCTGTCATTGATTTGGCACAGTTTTATGCTGGATGCCCTTCCTGCCTTCCTATTTATCCAAGCTTGGGACTGGCACCTGTTTATCCAAGCTTGGGACTGGCACCATGTGCATCCTAGTGGCTAGGTACGTACGGAGCAATTCAGTGTCTCCAGTTAACCTGGTGGCAATGTTTTTTCCTCTATGAGAGGAAACCCATGCGGACACGTGGAGAACATGCTGATATTATGCGTCAAGTCACTTCAATTCATGTTCACACTCTTTCAAGCTATGAACAATATAGAGTTACCAATAACTTGCATGTTTGGAGGTGGGAGACATTAAGGTAAAACTAAAAGCACTCAGATTATCTACACTCACTGTCAATCAAGACTTATTATTAAAATATATTTACCCAAAACCCTGATGGGAACAAACGTTGTTTAAGCCGGTAGGTGTCATTTTAAAAGGAATTACATTAAGGTTTTATATAAACAAATATAATACTGTCGAGTCGCATTATTATGACCAGAGTAATGTGGAATTAAGGCTAGTAATAAATAAGGTCCTGGTATGTTGTTACAGCTATCTGGAGCCATGCTGACTGCAAAATGAGGGTGCTTTCGGGAGGATTTATAGAACAAACTGAAAACCCCACAAATTCTCAGCTGGGATCAGGAATTAATGAATAGTACTTGTAATGCAGCCAGTCAGAACTCCCCAGTCCAAGCATGAACTAGTGCATTGTAGTGCCAGTCCCAAGCCCAGATAAATAAGAGGATTGTGTCAGGAAGGGCATCCGGTATAAATACCATGGCAAGTCAGTAATGGGGACCACAATCCACTGTGGCTACTTCTTATGCGAGCAACTGAAAGGATTGCCTGGGAAATCTTGGTCATGCTCTTTTAACTAAAGTCAGACATTTGTGAGCCAGTAAGCCAAAACAAATGGGATAAAGAAATAACTGTAAACATTGTTAAGTGAGTAAGCAGAATTTTGGTGATAGTAGCTTATTGATTCTGTTAAGTAAGACTCACCTTTGAATTCTGACGTCATGTTGACTTTGTGAGAACAGTTTCATGGTTGCCGTAATAGAAATACTCACTCAAATAACCCTGCCTGATTTTATATATAACACTGGGGCTTAATAGTTTGAATGAAACATTTTAAGGCTTTGTGCCACCTCACAGCAAGAAGGTCCTGGGTTCAATCCGCAGGCTGCATGGAGTTTGCATGTTATTCATGGGTTTCCCCTGGGAGCTCCAGTTTCCTCCCACAATCCAAAAACATGAATCCAGGTTATCTGCAGAGGTTAGGTATACGTACTTATCCACTAGAATGCGCAAACAAATAAGGAGTGTTGTGTCAGGAAGACAATATTTTTGGATAAAAGGATATCAAATGACTGTGAGCAAATGACTGTGTGAATGTATGCTACCCTGCAATGACTCCTAATTACCTTGACCAGAATCGAGTGTGACAGTAAATAAACGCATGAATAACTATTACTATGGTTATTCATCAACTATACATAAAGATTTCCAAATTAAGTGTTTGACAAAATGTTTTTTTTTGTTAGTTTCTTGTTTGCTTCATGAAAGAAACTTAAAAGCAGTTGTAGGGGCAGCCTTGGTCTGCTGGCTAGAGAACTGGGCTTGTGATCAAAATGTTTGCCGGTTTGATTCCCAGAGTCGACAGATCACGACTGAAGTGCCCTTGAGCAAGGCACACAACCTTTACCTGCCATGCCTAGGGCTGCCCACTACACGCACATGTGTAAAGCACAGTGGTGAAAAATTCTAACAAAAATATATTTAAATTGTTTCACATGCCTCCCTCTGTGTGCAGGTGTACACCAAAACAAAACGAAGAACAAAAATGTACATTACATCTTCAATAAATGCCAGTCTAGGTTGAAAATTTAGACACTTTTCATATTCCATCAGATAAAAGGATGTTTGGTGATGATGATTTTTTTCAAGATAATGCATCTTGCCATAAGGTAAAGAATGTGAGTTATTGGTCTCAAGTCTGATCTTTTCATGGGACGGTGATTGAATCCAAACGTCTAATTCCACTGCCAATGCTCGAGCAGTATGTCCTCTTTCTATCCTGACTGTTGATCAGTGATATACAACCGAACAATTCAACAAGAAGCACTTCGAGTTTGATATCCCGAGTCCGGGGTAAAATCCAGATCCAGGTTTTCGATGTGTTTTGTTCTTTCTATGTTTATAAACAGACACAGCGGCCAATGGCCAGTCAGCACTGACGTCACTGCTGAAGCCACGCTAAGTCCGTTACACTCCCGAACTGGCTCACGATTTCGATCGAAAAGTATCGAATGTCACAAATTGGAACTAAAAAGCTGCAATGAGCCCCACGGTACGAGGAAGGGCCGTCTGTTCAGGTTAGTTTCGCTGCCACATGTAACGCACGTGTCGTCCGGTTCCAGGAACTGGAGCTGCGTTAACTGTTTGTTCTCCGGTCCGATCCGCTCCGGGGGTCGCCGTGAACTATTAAAGGATTTAACACCAAGAAAGTCGCAATCCGTGCCCGGATTGTGTTTACGAAGACCGTCGCAATTTATTGAGTGGACGCCTTCGAGTGCTGCGTGTAGTTTGAAGATTAAACGTGGACTCTGTGAGTTGGAGGAAAACTCCAGGTCGAGTGTTGCGGGTAGCCGAGCTGCATGTTGTGACTACCAGCAACAGCAACAGAGCGCTGTCTGACTGACGCTCGGCCATTACTTTAAGTTCCTGTTGAAGTCTTTTACTTCTTTTCAAGAAAATGGCTGATTTTACGGACGACACCGGAGCCCGGGCTTTGTTAGCTCTGAAGTCAGCACCGTGCAGTCCGGTGAGAGGAACGATCTCCCCGGTGCAGCCGCTGTCTCCCCAAGCACCGGCCCTGGCTCGCTTGCATGCCCGCGACTTCGAGTTCATCATGCGCCAGCGGACCGTCTCTGTGGGACGCAACTCCTCTCATGGATCTGTAGACGTTAACATGGGCCATTCGAGCTTCATATCGCGGAGACATCTTCAGATCACCTTCGAGGAACCGGATTTTTATTTGCGGTGCCTCGGGAAGAACGGAGTGTTTGTGGACGGCGTGTTTCAGAGGAGAGGAGCGCCGTCGATCCAGCTGCCCAGAGAGTGAGTATGTTCGCGTTGTATTCGTGTGCTTGTGCATGATCATGTTCTCTGACTGATAACGACCTAGTAGAACTGCTAACATTAGCACTTAGCTATCCTGATCAGATCTGTCTTGGACCTTCCACACACTTATCGAAACAACCATAACAATCAGCGGTTTAATATAGTACGACTGTCCATGAATGACACCAGTGATCAAAAGTGGACTAAGAAAGACCACGAACTTCACAATCGATCATCGAAACAGTAATTTTCTCCGCCATGATCTTGTTTCGAAATGTACCAAGTCATGGAAGTTCATAGTTATTTGAATTAAAAGACGTTTGTCTGCAACGTTTGTTTTTAGAACTTAAAATTCGTTAACTTCGTTGACACGTGAACGAAGCTTACGTTAATAACCAGTTGTAAACATTATCCATCCAGTGAGTCGTATTAATAGGATTAGCTCACAAAACGAGTCGACACACTTGGCTCCCAACCAACTCGATCGCCAGCCGTACCAAACATCGCACAAAAGCGAGCTTTTTATATAATGGTTTATTTATTTATTATTTAACATCAGCATTATCCGAATTATGTTTGTAAGGAAACGGGCCTACACAGTTTACACGCCAAACAGCGATTGCAACACAACAGATTCACACCAAGTGAAGCCAGTCTACAATGGTTTGATTAGTATGAACACATGTAAACATACTACATTTCATTGTTTATAGAATATAAATGGTAAAAAAAAAATACATTTACTACAATTTATAGTTTTGGTGAAGAATGCCTTTAGGATCTGTGTGATTAATCCTAAAATGATATATCCACTTTGAGTCGACTCCCAAAGTTCATTTGAATGAACCGAGTGGAAGAACCGACTTGGTAAATGACACGTTAGCTGACCTGACACCACCACACTCCTAAAGTTAAAGTCGACAAAATGTAACAAATGTCCACTGCTTATTCACATAGTGCAACACAAACACTTGTAAACGTATGGCCAGCTCGCTTTATGTGATTTAACATTCAACTCTAACTGAAAGCAATGCGTGTGTGTGGTAGCTACAGCTAACAAAACCTTGGGATCTCATCTTGGTTCATTATGTGCGTTTATGTTAACCTAAAGGTTTTATTACACGTGTGTATATAATTGAAACGTAAAGGCTTTATAATGAGATTTATTTGGGAAATTGGGAGATCAAACTGACAAGGCTGAAGCCCACACGTATCTTCATAGAACCATGAGGTTCTGAGGGTAGTTCAGTATCTAAATCTTGGGCAATAGATTTATAATTAAGTCCAGATTTATTAACACACCAGATGTAGAAAACACATGCAAACGGATAGTGCTGTGATAAGAAGGTGAAAGCAGAGTAAGCTGTGTGTACTTTGTAAATAGTATTTTGTTCGTGGAAGTGAAGCTTTGATTGGCTCTGGCCCAGTAGCAGCTCCACCTCATAAACAGAGCTGTTAGACTGGCTATACTATACACTGATCCCTTCTGTCAACCGGCAGATTCAGAGCAAAGACGGTGTTGTTTTAAATCAGAGTGTCAGTAGTTGTGCTCAAACAGGTTTCCTTAAAGCCGAGAAAGAAACCACCCCTTTATCAGATACAGTTTTATTCATGTTTTACAGTGTTGACCTTTGTAGCTAGACAGTTCAATTATTATTTATCATTTTTGATGCAGTTTAGTGAAGCTGGGATGAATCAATTTATTATACCATGCCAATGCATGTGCAAATCAATAATAGACTTGATAATAAACAACAGTAGCTGCTAACAGTCCCCTGGCTACAAGTTAGAACTGCACTAAATACTTGCTGAACATAAGCAATATGCTATATTTTACGTTTGTCATATATTTACTGTTATAAACTTTGTTGTTGCCTTCATTTTTTCCTATTTTTCTTTTATGAGTTCATACATTTTCATTCTAATAACGAGCAAATTATTAAAATACACTAGACTCTGATTTTTTTTTTACTTTTCGGGTGCTTTAGGTTTGTTTTCCAACTATCTTTCTATTTCCTCTGCCTTTGCGAGGTCGGCTCTTGGATGTCTTCACACCTCATTGATTTGGCAGTGTTTAAGCCGGATGGCCTTCCTGTCGCATGTCCTATTTATCTGGTTTTAAGACCGGCACCACAATGCTCTGGTCTGTGCATCCTAGTGGCTTGCTACATACAGGGCAACTCAGTGTCTCCAATTTACCTGGTGGCATGGGTTTGGACTGTGGGAGGAACCCGGGTAACCCAGGACCTTCTTGCAGTGAGGCGACAGTGCGACCCACTAAGCCACTGTGCAGTCCTTAGGTTTACTATCTGACGAAATAATAATTAATAAACAAAAAGCGGTTTATATTAGGCTGACACGCACATTTTGGCCACAGTCAAAAATGTGTTGATAGAAATGTGTTCAGATGATGTAAGAGAATTATATACTGTTGTCATTCTTCTCAAGATAATAACTGTATTTAGGTTTTAAACCAAGGCTCTTTCAGAGGCTGTACCTGGCCAGAAAAACTTCTGTGAAAAACAACCCGACCACTCCATTTTCAATTCTATATATTAGACTTCAGGGACGGTCGCACCAGCACTCTTATACCATTGATTAGAACATTTTGTTCTGTCCTCACTCAGGAAAAATACTGCTTTTAATTAAAAAAAAATTTACTAACTGCTACTTTAAGAAAACGTTTATGTTTATAGTTTAGCATGCAGTCAGATTGCATATTGGCACAAAACATGATCATGGAAAAGCATAATGACATATGATGTACAACTTAGTACACAGAGCTGACAAAGACGCATTGATGTTGAGTCTCAAATCAGCAGGCTTTTATTCATTATTATGTTTGTTACAAGGTAGAAAATATATGTGCCTGTATGAGTTCCTCAAATATTATCTTGGAGACATTGGCGTAAAAAACCACAAATTAAAATTGTATGTTATGTAAGTTGAATGGTTGGTAATTTTTACACTGACAGCTGGTGAAACTTTAAACTAGTTTAACTTTGACCTGCAAATTGACACGGATGAGCTCTGTTGTGTTTATCTGCACCATGGAACCGTGCATCATGATGCTACACAATCGACTTGAAATGCTAAATGTATAAGTCATTTTATAATGGTTTGCAGATTCCTATGTGCATGGTTTGCAGTTAGTCAGTGGTTATGGTTGTGATTGATGTTTTTTCTTCATTTACTTAGGCTAAGAAAGTGTGTTGGTACATAAACTAATAATTATGGACATGTTCTGGTGGTAAACCAGAGGGAAACATGTTCATCTGATAATGTAGAAAGCCAGATTATATTCTGATAATGTAATCTGATGCTGTTACATGTTTTTTTATGTTTACAGATAACTGTCTAGTCATTTTATTTTCTCATCTTCACACATGCATCTAGAGATGCAATAGCAAAAATTGGAAATGACAAGGTCAACACATAGTTATTTACTAAAATGAAAATGGCACCAAAGCTTATAAATGGGCCGGAGCCAAGACCAATGACCAAACAGTTTGTGAGCCAGTATTTACCTTATAATATCTACGTGCACACGTAAGGAAATACTTCAGGTCTGTGAACATGTGTTTGGTTTAGCTCTTAAGTTTAACGCTAACAAATTAGAACTGATGAAAAGTCATGTTTCTATGCCTATTGCTAAAAATAGGGCTGATCCTCTTATCTTTTGTTTCTGGAATCCTGTGGCTGCCTTGTTGCTTACATCATTTGTTTATGTGATAAACAGACCACTAGCTCAAGTAAACTGAACCTTTTCATGGTCCGATTTCTGCAGTGCTTGTAAACCCAATAATTGGATTAATGACAGTCCAGTTGTCGTAATCCGACCATAGCGTGGATGTAAACACAACAGTGTTTTGGACAGGTGTGACAGATCGGCTCACCCCCATGTGTTCTCGGTACACCAGATTTGGTTTCCCGCATTGATTTAGAAAGTCGCACCCATGAAGTTTGCAGTAAAAAAAACTGACCACAAAGCAAAAACTACCTGAAAACCACCACATCTTTCCAGGGTTTAGTATGTGTGTGTAGTGGTCAGTATCTATCAAAAGTGGTCCTAGGAAGGAAGTGCTAAACCGGCTACAGGATCATTGAAGCATGTGTGGAGTGAAGACTGACCCATGTGGTCCGATCCAACAGACGAGCTACTGAAGTCCAATTAGCTAATGAATTAAAGGCTGGTTCTGATAGAAAGGTGTCATAACAATGTTATTATTGATTGGTGTGTGTTTGTGTCTGTTTTTATCTTTGATAAAGCTGCTTAAAAATATCTTCTAGCGACTGACATTGTGGTTAGGCTTGTTTGTTGCTGGAAAAAAAAAGTAAGAAACTATGAGTTCTGTTGTCGCCTAGTGGTTAAGGTACTGGAGACTATTGTAATCCACAGGATGCCAGTTTAGGCTTCCCACTGAGGTTGCCAATGTTGGATCTTTGAGCAAGGCCCTTAACCCTTAATTACTCAGACTGTATACTGTGTTTGTTATGTCACTTTGGATAAAAGTAGCTATTTCCGTTTCCACCCACTTTCATGCTGGTTAGAAACACACCTCGATTCTACTGGACAATCAGCTGCTGATCCTGGAACGAATAAAACTTAGAAACTGCAGAGTTCAAATAGTATGAAGCACACTTCCTCCAGTAAGTGGGTAGGTTACCTTATTAGGGATATTTGAAAATGGTTGTGTTAAGAGTGATCCATTGTAAATCGTGTTTATATTTGTAAATGCAGTAGAACCCCACTGTTAGTTTCTTTTGACAACTGTGTACTGTACATTAAATCTTTTTGCACATTAATATAAACTCAACTGGAATATACAAGACTCACCTTGTTCAGTTGTGTAGAGCAACTGCCTATTTTATGCATTTACATCTCTTGAAGTGTACTTTGTAGAGTGAAGCCTTCTTTTATTAATCTCTGTCTGATTAATCTCTATTAAGCCCTGATCATGCTGACGCTAAAAACACTTTAGAGATCTCTGTTACATTTTTATACCACTTACCACAAACAGGCTCATATCCCTGTACCGATGTAACACCTATATGTACATACTGTCATTCATGCAAGTATGATTTCTCTCTTGAATAAGCAGGGTGCATACACTAATTAGTTAATCATATTGTTCTTAATAATTTAGCATTAAAACACATGAATTTATATTATTTAGGTTACAGGGAAATCTGCAAAAGTGGACCAGAAAAGTTCACAAATAAAAGATATATCACAACATTTCCTGCTAATCGCGGGCATGGCCTTAAAAACCAACCAACCACTCACTTACTCACTCATTAGAAGACAGATCTGTCCTTTATTCAGGTCAGTCACATGCACCCATACTGTGTCTACGATTCCACACTCTTGTGGCACATCCAGCGTGACATATTTCTAAAGCAAGCCTCAAGCTGTACTTCTCAGGAAAGGATGTCCCCTTGATGGTATATGTCTATAAATTCCAGGTAAAAACCACTTTTCTCACACATGAAACCCAAGCCGAGTACTCTGATCTCCATGATATAGATTGGAGGCTCTTGCCTTAACAGGTCTAGCAGGTCCTCTTGATCTTTGGCATAGACAACTCAACATCCTTTTTCCTAAAAACAAGCTGAAACTTGGACTCATCCAACAACATAACCGACAACATATTTCCACTGTCTTTTGGTCCATCTAAGATGAGCCCAGGCCCGGAGAACGCCGCAAAGAGCACTTTCTTTTTTTTCTTTTTATAGAAGAAGAGTTTAGGTTGGGTTATTTGCAATTTTGCTTTGAGAAATGTTCAAAGTTTGGCACAGAGTGGAGATTTATTTATTTTATTTTAATCATTCAAAAGTACATAATCTAAACCACAAACATATTGTGAGGATTACAACACGATACAGCATTGAGGCATATTTCCATTGTGGTCCTTGACACATAATACACCTACATACAAACAATAACCAAGCCACACCATTGCTGGCAAAGCCCATTTTAATATCCAATGACATATGGTGTGTGTCCTTTTGTTAATTAAATATAGGTTTAATAGAAAAGTGTTTTTAATAATAAGCTCAAGTAATCATGATTTTACATTTGATAAAATGTCATTTTTTGCAAATAGTGTTTTTAGGGTTTGCATGATAATGGTTGATTAGTTTTCCAAATGTTATATTCTGTCCTAAATTAAATAAACATTTCATTATTTTCATTTTATTATTATTATGTTAATTCCAGGAGTTTTGTTTAAAACCAGCTCAAATCAGTCACTGGTTAAAGAATAACACACATGATTGTTTCAAGTCGACAACCATGCATTATTGATTAAAAAAGTATAACAAGTCATGCCAATGGCGCAGTAGTAGAACACTCTAGCACACCAGAGCTGAGATTGTCATTCGATGGGGCTGGGTGGCTACATGAGCATTGATCAGTGGGGGTTTTTTTTCGAGTGAAAAGTTGTAATAACTGGTGCAATTAAGACCTCTGCTGGTTGATTGATAGTGTCTATGCAGAGTTGACTAATTATGCTGATCACAAATGCACAAAGCTGATCCTCATATGAACTCGTCTTGTGCAGGTAAAAAGATGCGGTCGGCAACTGCACTCGTGTCGGAGGGAAGTGTGTTGTTTGCAAAGCTACTCAGTGAGCAGTGGAGGTTCACCATGCACACAACAACAGCACATTTGTGATTTTTAAACATAATAGTGTCCTGTTCAAGTAGGATGCTTCAAATGTGGCTCTTTTCTCCCCTTTCTTCTTGTGTTTTAGCACATACTTAATTGTCTTACACTTCCTGTTTACTTAATCCAACTCCCATCCTGATTGAGAAGAGAGAGACTGATACACTCTCCTCAGACACATAAGCAGCGGCCGACTGAAATTTTTCCCACCCGAGTTTATATGCTGATCAGCTTTGTGTATAAAAAGCCTCATCCTGTCTATACCCCAACTTTGTGCAGGCGCCATCAATCAGCCACTAAACGTCATACTTAAATCAGTTCTAAAGAATCTCCTCCGACACCCTCCCTAACTGAGTTTTTGAGCCTTCACTACTCAGCATATAACAGCTAATAATACAATTTTAAGCAGCTCAAGGCAGTTTTCAAAATAATTCACTACAACCTCAACTCTTATTAAACACAAAAATAATATGTTTTTTTTTTCTGTACAACCTGTTTAAATGTGAGATGGAACAATTCAGGTGAACAGCTGGATTATTTGTTTCTACTAAGCTTATGTGTATGCTACAAATGTTACAATGTGAAGGCTTGCTCTAGCAAAAACTGTTCCCTGGGTTCTTTCTGTTTGGAGTTTTTCTCTGTGTGGGTTTACTCCCATAGTCCAAAAACATGCAGATGAGGGGGATTGGAGAGACAAATTGTCCAGGTCTGATGAATCTTGTAACCTGTCATGTCATTTAGATTTTTCAGATTTGGATTTAGAAAACTCTTTTCATCACTTTGCAGTGAAATTCGTTCTCTGCATTTTAACCCAGTCTGTGCAGTGAAACACACACTAGTGAACACAAGGGGGCAGTGAGCACAAGTGTCCGGAGTGGTGGGCAGCCCTAGCCACATCACCCGATGAGCAGTTAGAGGTTAGGTGCCTTGCTCAAGGGCACTTCAGTCGTGACCTGTCAGCTCTGGGAATCGAACGGGCAAC
>JAYDZF010000013.1:12080190-12091087 GCA_034509105.1 Microcambeva barbata
TGTCATCTCTGGGAATCGAACCGGCAACCTTCTGATCACAAGCCCAGTTCTCTAACCACCAGGCCACGGCTGCCTCATTCTGTTTATAATGTAAACTTTGTTAACTCAACCAACTAATAGAGTTTTCACTGCAACTGTGTACATGCACATGTTTGTCTTTAGGTGTGGGTGATAGGGGAGTATCTGTCACTCTCCCATGACCCTCGCTGCACTGTGGAACTAGTAACCTCATTTTTTGAGGGACTTGAGCCAATACTGTTCGAGATCACACAGGTAAGGCAGTTCGCCAGCCCACCACGTTACTCTCCACGTTTGCTTACTGTGCTCATGACTGCTCTGGCAAAGTTGGCATCGCGCAGTCAGGACCTCATTCCCCGGTAAGTTAAATTACAGATGATTATAATAAGCATAAAAAGGTTGATCATAGTAATACAAGTGGGAATTATAAAGAGTACACAGACTAGAAGATTAAAGGTTGTAATGTATTCAGAAGCCATGGGATTTTTCCTTTCAGTACATCTTGATGTGCAACTCTTGAACTTCTAATTAATTTTCCTAACTAATTTGTTTCTCCTGCTGCAGAATTTGAAACAATTTTTGGTATATAGAAAAAACGGAAGAGATGCTCAGATGGCAGATTAGTAAAACATGATAGCACATCAGAGCTGAAATTACAAACATGTCACTTCAAAACTCGATTCTGCCGTCCATACTGAACACCTACATTAACGATCGATTGTTCATACAAGAGGGAAATCACATAGGTACTCTTAATAACAGCAAATTCCAACCTCTGCTGGCCGATTGATGGCGTCTGCCATCGAATGATGGAGTTAAGAGATAAACTGTGTACACAAAGCTGATCCACACATGAACACGCCTTGTGCAGGTGTCAGAGGGGATGCCTGTGTCACTATCCTTAATCAGGGTGGGGGTTGGCATCAGTATAGACGAAGCATAATGCAGTTGGGTATATTGGATGTGTGAGATCAGGTAGAATGGGGAACAGCCAAATATTATTCTTATGCTTTTGTAAAGCAAGTGCAGTAAAAAAAAAAAAAAAAAACATATTATGTCACAGGTGTCACAAACTGCCCAAACTGTTCCGGACCAGTAAAATCATAGCATAATAATAATAATATATTACAACACCTCCAATTTTACCCTTTTTAAGTACGAAGAAGTACAAGTCCATTCTGAAAATGTTTAATTAACTATTTTTTTTTACAAAAAGCTCAATTGTTAAATGAATTAAGTGCAATTTTAACAATATTATGCCTTTACAAATGTGCATTACAACTTACAGATCACATCGGATCTACAAAGGCACAAAACATTTAGTCACATGTATCAGGAACTGAACAATATGGTATTATACTTGAGGAAAAAGAACTTTGCATTAACCTTTGTGAATAAATAGGAAAAAGTCATGTTTTCTTGGAAAACTCTACACCCTGGGCCTACTTTTGTCCTTTTTGTCAAAGACTTTCAGATATGAGGGTGTCATTTTGATAGCAAAAAAAAACCTTTTGTTAAAATTAGTGTTCAGAAATGTTTTACTAAAATTTCTATTGGTTTCCTAAAGAGAATGTGTTGCATTTATTAACGTAACATGTAATTTTACCAAGGGTGTCCAAAAGTGTTTTAATATATATATTTCTTACATAAACATACACAAGCATAAAGTGTAATGTTGGAAGTATGTATTTTATAATAAACTCGACCTTGATCTTTCAGAGCTTCTCTGTTCCTGTCCAAGATGCAGGCTTTTGCGCATAGTGGACCAGTGACATCATGCTTCAGTGACGAGGACTGTGAAGAGATCATTACACGAGCCCATGAACTCATAAACCTCCTCAAGCTACCTAATGTGGCACAGTTTGTACTGGCGCCATCGACTCACGGTGACAGCCCTCGCTGGCACAGAGACACTAATGCCGCATTGCCCCAGCACATGAGAGCCATCAGTGATCTGCTACACAGCCATTCTAACTTCCTGCCTGCTTGAAGCTAGCCGACACAGAGACACAATCTCACTTATTGTTACTGTAAAAAATAAACAATACTATTGCTGGTGACCTCTTTGTAAAGGCATTCGCTTGCTTGTCTCTGTATTGTAAATTTGGATTCCATGTCATTCTCTTTCAAGACTTCCTAATGACAAAAGCAAAAAAGCTTCACTGACTTACAACATGGTAGGATTGTTGAGGCCTCTCACTGCTGAGGTTGTGGTAGACCACCAAAAATTTCACCAGCGCTGAACCACAACATTGGCTGTCCGTCACAACAGGGTATGACCCTCGACCCAAATTAAGGCCATTACTTGTGCTGACTGCCGCTCAATAACTAAGGGCTTCAAAAGCAAAAAAATATCTCCTTCAACACAACAAAATTGCCTGTTTGTGATGTTTTTAACATGGCACAGTTGGTAGGCATCATGATTTGGGGTGTTTTGCAGTTTATAATGCCTGCCTGACAAAGGACTTCTTCCAGGAGAATAACGTCACTCTTTTGGACCATCCTGGATGTTCTCCTGATCTTAATCTGATTGAGAACATGATGAACGGCAAGAGAAGTTTACGAAAATGTACATCAGTTCCAGTGGATTCCCCTTGTGAAGCCATCTTTAACACTTGCTCACTCTCACTAGTCTCCTGTAAACACTAGCATGTCTAAACGATTGTTTGACATGGTCAATAAAAATGATCGAACTACTCATTACTTTTGGTCTTAGACATTTGATCCGCTGAATAACAGCCTACTTCAGTTAAATTAATGTTTTCATTTACATTTGCATTTTTAGCATTTATCAGATGCCTTTATCCAAAGCAACTTACAGGACAGTTACAGTACACAGTCTGAGCAATTGAGGGTTAATGGCCCAACAGCAGCAACCTAGTAGTGGTGATGTCTGAACCGGTGTCCTCCTTAACCACTAGGCAATCAATAAGCTGCTCAAAATCTTTCCTCTCTTGCTCTCATTGCTTCTTTTAGCATTGTGAAGCTCTTAGAACCTTCTTAAGATCCAATAGTGCAAAATGCAAATTCTTGGTATTTTGAAATGGTTTAAGATTTTGATCAGGAGTATATCTACTAAGTAAGTGCCTTCAAATAATGAACAGTACTGGTCCCCAGGTCTCGATAATGTATGTGTATGGCATAAAAAATAAATTAATAAATTGTAAGAAAATCGGAACATATATTAAATACTAATGAATCATATTTCAAACACTAAACAGTGTAAAAATCTTTGTATCCAAAAATAGATTCTTAACCCGATCACTGAAATTTACTATTTACTTAATACCTTCAAAATATTAATTAAAAAAAAAATAAGAGAAATTACTGGCATTTAGTGTTGGCACCTTTCTCATGACCTTTATCAGTCTAAGCTCTTCAAATATAATGACTGATCCGGCTGCTCCCGGTTGCATAGAGGTACTTCCAGATGGCATAATAATGGATGCCCGCTCCTATAGCCACAAAGACATGCCAAATGGCATGAGCAAATGGGATGAGGCCGTCACTCTTAAAGAAGACCGTGCCCAAGCAGTAAAAGACTCCTCCCATTGACAACTCCAACACGCCCTCTCTTTCAGGCTGAGAAAAACATAATATAACGATAATAAATCATCTGATAGGCAGATAAAATTTAGTGCACATCCCCCCCCCACTTTCTTACCATTGACAGAAGCACAAGTGCAGGAACAGCTCCCATAACTGTGTAACAAATGAGGTCCAGTATTTTATTCCTAAAAGACAGAAGTGGTACATGTTATTGTAACCGCAGTTCAGTAGCTACTGTAAAGAATAATGGTGGGAACACGTATGCAAGGCTTTACTGTTCTGTGTAAAGTATGTTCCTCAAAGTTCAGTTCATCATTTCATTGTCTTTAATCCCTTACCTTAATCAGGGTTGGGGAGGGGTGCTGGAGCCTATCTCAGCTCTTCAACGGGCGCAAGGCACAAGGTAACATCCTGGATCCGGTGCCGGTCCACTGCTTTTACCTTCAGGACAATTCAGTGTCTCCAATCAACCTGGTAGCATGTCTTTGGACTGTGGGAGGAAACCAGGGTACCCGGAGGAAACCCACACGGACACAGGGAGAACCTGAAAACTCCGCACAGAAAGTACCTAGATCGGCCCACTCGAAGGATCAAACCCAGGACCTTCTCCCTGTGAGGTGACAGTGCGACCCACTAAGCCACCATACAGAACAGAAAAGCCTTGCATTTTCTTTTTTTAAAGGTGGAATGTTTCGGTTAAAGTGTTTAATGCCAATTTTTTTTTCATTCCATGTTTTAACTTATCTTTAACCGACGTACTGTGATAAATCTGTATGAGCAGTTGAAATCTAATGATCACATACTTTTCATGGAAGAAGAAGACGTAAGCTGAGCCTACACATGCCATAATCCACACAAGCCAGCGCATATGGGCGGCCCAGGGGCCGAGCTCTCTCAGGTTCAACCTGCACATATCACATAAAACGGCACTACAATTCATTCTGTCATGTCCACAAATGAAATACGTTCTATGTCCATAAATCCAAAAGTGGTTAGGAATTACAAATAACCAGAACAGTTCTACCAGTATGGGGTGGCTAAGTGGGTAACACTGTCACCTCAGGGCAAGGTCCTGGGTTCAATCCTTTCTGTGGGGAGTTTGCATGTACTTTCTGTGTCGGTGTGGATTGTCTCCAGGTGCTTTGGTGTCCTCCCACAGTCCAAAAACTTGAAAGTGAGGTAAACTGGAGACAACATTGTTTGATATAAATGTGTATACTGATTAAATGTGTGTAATGAATATTGACCTTGTGTCTGTCATGAATGTAACCAAAAGTGTACAACATGACTTTAAAAACCTAATACGCAAACATCTACCAGCATGCTGTTGCCAGTGCTCTTGGGACAATGGCATAAATGTTTTCAATTTAATTTTTTTCCTTTTACCCTTATATAGCACATAGAATAAGAATTAGAACAACAATTCTCACTCCTGTAACAATCCATTCCTCCATTGTTGTTCTCATCTATTCTAATTCTTCTTCTAGTTTATGGAATCAAACAAAACTGCTCATTTTGGTCAAACAGCTACCAAGAAATTATAAAACGACTGCAGAAACTGATCATTTTGAAATGGCCTTTTGTTTTTCTCCATGGCTGTATGTTGTTGAGTTTTGAGTATTCTGTTGCTAAGACTTATTGCACTCACCAGGGGGCGTATGAAGCAGCTATGAAGAAATAAATCACCATTCTGTCACACATGTGGAAGCCTTGTTCAACTGTTCTGGGGAAATTAAAGAGGATTTAAAAAAAGGTTAGTAGTAGATCTGACATGAGACTTGTAAACGGTGTAAAACAGAATTAAAAAAAAAAACACATAAACAGATATTGTAAACCTAAAAAATGATAATTTTGAAGTGGTCTCTTATTTTTTCCCACAACTGTATATTCTGTGTTTGATTCCAAAGTTTCCTGTTGGTTATTGTGACAGATAAATGTTAATAAATGTTCATGTTTTAGTCGGATTACAGTGATTGACCTGTAGAGGTGAGCGGTCTGTTGTGTATGTACGGTATTGTGTTATCTCGTTTTCTCATTATTTTAAAGAATCATTAGTATTTTTGCTTTTATGCTTGCTACACCAGCTAGTAGCATTACTATGCAGTGAAATTATATCTAAGAAGACATTTTGGTTAATATTATACTTATGTATTATTTTCTGCAAAAATGAATTTGTTTAAAAACATTTCATGACGGACAATTCCTTATGATATGAAATATGTACAATAAGTCAAGTTTCAGTGTCTAACTTGTGAGCTTTAATAACAAATATTTAAAATATATATATATGCTAGGTGTTTCCACAATTCTGGCCAGCAGTGTAATAGTACGTGTTAAAATTTTGTTCGTGGGGGTGGTGTTAAGCTTATATGTGAGAGTACCATTGGCAGAGAGGCATATATTGGGATTTTTGAGAGACACATGCGGCCAACGAGGTGTTGCTCTGTTTTAGGTAATTTTTAGGTGTTTGTTATTGGTTATGATGGTCAAAATTTGCATCCATAATTAAGCTGAAGCACGTTGAGATTTTTTATATGCAAATACGTACTGCAGGTGGCTCTTCTTCCAGCTCACAGTGTGAAACATGGTGGACATGATAAACAAACCGGATAGTCCAGAGCCGTACACCCATGCTGTGATGCTCTCCCACTGGTCATCAGACAGGAAGTACAAGAGTGAACTGCCCACAATACTGGGAATGATCCACAACTGAAAAAAAGATAATAAGACTTATTACTGATTAGGCATAGATTTGGCCAGCCGTAGCTTAGCCTAGTGGTTAGGGTACAGGACTAGTAATCTGAAGATCATCAGTTCAATCATCACTAATTTCCAGGCTGCTGCCCTTGAGTAAGGCCCTTAACCCTCTTTGCTCAGACTGTATACTGAAACTGTGTAGGTCGCTTTGTTGTCTGCTAAATGCTGAAAATGTAAAAATGTAAATGTTTTACACTGGATGCCCTTTTTTAATGTACCACCCATTATATAATTAAAATTATGTTCCCTGTGTTTGTATATCGATTCTGACAAAAGTGAAAGACCTACTGATAACGTTTCATAATTTTCAACATTGATACAGTGAACGTGGCGTATAGACATAATGAAGTACGACGTCTGCGTAGCCCTTAATATTTTTTAAAACGCATTAGTTTTAATTTGTTTTTAATGAAACTGATTTTATTAAAATATCATTATAAGAACTTTAAAACCGATTGCATTTACACATTTTGTTTGATATTAATTACCTGGCGTACTATTTCGTGCTGCTGGCTGTACATGTACCAAGAGTTTGAACCACCATGTCAGAATAAGAACGATAAACACAGGTTCATTGTTCATTCGTCCTTAAAATGCCCTAACCTGGTCAGGGTCATAGCCACTGCAGGGTAACACAAACACAGATAACTCTAAACATTAGGACTATAAACCCAGTCGACCTTCTACCATTGAGCCAATGTTCATTTTCGATGCCTTCAGCATTGATGGACTGTGAAACAGAAAAGCTTGGTTTAAAGGAACTCTAGTGGCCTGCACGAAGTCCTAACCTCAACTTAACTGAAGATCTTTGGCATGAAATAAACAACAGTCTAGGCTTTCTTGACCAGCATTACTGAGCAGCCATGCAAATTTCTCTTTCAACTGAAAAGGTGCAAAAGGTCTCAGAAAACTTTTAAATTACTATTTTACTGCCATGTTTTAAAATCGGATGTCTACATCCATTTGGCCATATCGTATATCTTTGGGTCTATCTAGACATCTGTGCAGCCAGATAGTGTGGTCACATGACATAACATGACATGACATGCACAACTTGGGGAGTTGGTCTTAATGTTTTTTCTTATCTTGTCATTCACTCACACCTAGCAACAACTTATAGAATTACCAGTGCACCTACCAGCATAGCTGGAATGTAGGTAAGCAGAAAACGGGTTAAGGAAGAGAGTCCATAGAGAAAATAATTCATAATATGAAACTCAAACTAATGAATATGTAGGAGACAAAAGTATCCACCAAACATTACGTAACTAATCTCAGATTTTACAAAATATTTATCAAGATAGCATGCAATTAGATGTGCATCAGAGTAATTTGGGGGTTTGGTTGCTTTCTTATAAATGCACAGAGAGTTAAAACCATAGGCATTGATTCTCATGAGTAATAAATAATAAATTAAGTTTTTTTCCATGGATTCCGATATTTGTTGAGGGGACTGTATGTCTTGCATGTATATATTATCTTATCTAGCTAGTACTGGATTTCTTAAGGGGAGGTATTGGTTGCTTATGCATCTTATGCATGTTGCTGTAATCATCAGTAAAATCATGATTCTGACATTTGAGTAATAAAGTTAAGGGTCCAAACTAAACATCTGGCATCTGTCCGGCATTACACGCAATTTAATTTACACACATATTTCTTGGTACTCTAAGAGCAGTGTGTTGATGAAGAGGACAAAACGGATTTGCTGTGTGGTCAGCCGTGCCAGATGTGAAGCAGTAAAGCCTAAGAGAAGGGATTAGAGGGCAGGATGTAATCCAAACAGCAGCACTGCTCCAAACCACAAACCTTCAGCTGATGATCAAAGGCAAAAAATGGACTAAAATAAGTCTATTAATTTATATTTAGTTTATTTGCACTCATGAGTACATCTTGGTCAGGGCTACTGTGAATCCAAGACCATTAAAATTTATCATAGACTATAACTAAAATCCTGAATAAAATCTATTTTCTGATTCATTTTTTGAGATTACGAGATACTAAGAAGTTTAAATGTATAAAAACCTGTGCAACCTTGCATACTGATTTACCGACAGCATCTATTGAAATACTGTGCATTTTGAATGTTTATATACATTTAAGTTATTTGGGGTGTGTGCTAGTATCTGTCTGATTATAGTGTTACTTATTTCCAGTTCCCTTGGGCCTGATCTGGCAGTTTGGCTGCCCCCATCCGGCCAAAATAAGGTCAGTGGTATTTAAAAATCAGGTTTACATTTTTGTGTTTATGTGAGTGTATTCAGCTTTTTTATGTGTTGCTAAATGGAGTGTATTCGATTCAAAATGTACATTTCAAGACACATGCCTTTCAAGGAATTTTCAGATGAAAAGCCATATATGAAGGTTTTAATTAAATAAAAAACAATATGGACAAATTGGCTGAAAAACAAATGATGAAAGTTGATTTAAGTAATATAATAATGCTGTCTGGTGCGTTTCATGTGGTTGCTTTAAAAATGTCATTACTCAGATATGTTCTAATGTTTGTCCAATATTTTAATCGATAACTTACTGTCATTGGTCAAATTTTAACAGATGGCCAACAATCTTATAGTGTCTTATCATAACACAAATCCCTGTTTGTCATATCAACAGGTCACTGATGATTTATTGATTAGTAGATAGCTTAGCAGCTTAATTTGAAGTAGTGAGCAAAAAAGAATGTCTGAGCAAAACCAGTTTAGTTCCTTGCTGGTTTATTACTAGCACTAAATATGGAAAATAAAGTCTGTATATTAAAGCTTTCTTTGACATCAGTGTGTATTATAAGATAGTTACAAGACAATGATCAGACTGTGGCATGTATTTAAAAAGTCATGACACAAAATATCATCATTATCTCTCTAAATAAAGAGCTTATCAAGTCTGTGTTTTACTCTGTACAGACTGTACCCTTCTCAATCTGAATCAGGTGTCAGCTGTTTAAAGTAATGATGACATAATTTCTTTGTTAGTTATCTGTTATGGGTTCAGTCCATCCAGTTACTGTGTGAGGAGTTGAATCCTGACAGCTTTATATTCTGCCCAAAGTTATGGTGCTTTTGATTCCACTTAGAACAATACAACATCAATAGAATGCAAATTTAGATCCGTTGAGCTCCACAAAACAGAGCCTGGAAGTGTATGTGTGTGTTTGTGTGTGTGTTTGTGGCAGCAATAATCTCTCTGTTCCACTACCAGAACAGCGGCATCCCCGTCTATGCAAATCCACCAGCATGCAAAATGAATAACAATGCCACATAACAAGGCCAAAGTCTACTTACTCCATGAGTGGCACAGTTAGCAGCGTGTTCATATTCAGTTGGCTGATATCTTTTACTGGAGGGGACACGATTGTTCATAAATCTACAAAACAATTCCAAGAAACAGATGTGTTAGTCATTCATGAATCAATCTTCTTGATCAATCAGTGTGTTATTAAATGAATTATATAAACTCTGTGACCAATTTAAGTGGCACGTCCATACACTTCCAGATGCACTGTATTCATTAATGATATTCTGTTTTACGCTGAGCACAGAATGCCAGTGCCTTTTTGACCAAGGACCAACTCTGATCAAATGAAAATCCTTAAGTATGCCCTATCAGGTTCACCATCACATTGCCACTACAGGGTAGCACATGGACTGATCAAGTCAAGCTATTATGACTACCGGTTTTCCACCACTGGGGTAAACACAGCTAAGGTAAACGAACAACAATGTGCACATGACCATTACAATTTTATTTCAATGACACACACTTGTATGTCCAACAGTGGCATTACAAGTCATAAGACAGGGATAATACTGGTTGCCATCAGTGCCTTCGGACCTTCACTGTCATGCTACATATAAATCTCTAGCTTGAATCAATTGCATTGTACTGTCTTGAAGCTATTCTTCAGTAACTGCGAACACATGCTGTTCTGTCCACTTTAAAATTCTCTTCTACACTTCTTGGCAAAATACAGATGTCTAACCCTTCTCATTATCATTCTGTTTGTTGAAGTGATTAATGTTTTGCTGGACTGGCTACACTAAACTGGTGCCAGTAAGTGAGTGAATGTCTTGAATTGGCTTATACTGGAGTACCCAGTATTAGGTGTACTTTTCCCAAGAAATTGTAATATGGAACCACGACTCACTTTTTCACACTTTCAGTTGTTAATTCTATGGTAAGATTCCACCAGTTGTAGTCATATAGAGCACTACCATGACCATTGCCCATTAATTCATACAATACTGTACAATTAAAATGGTTGCTATTTGACGTGTTTCTTCACATTCATTGTCAAGTCACATCTTCATAGACTTCTTTATTCTCTGGCTTGCTCAGTAAACCAGCAATACTCATTTTTGAAGTATGAGTTCTTCACATGAGTGAGCATTGCTACTTAGCAACCAACATGTAGATAGATAGATACTTTTTTTGAGTGAAACACACACATACACACTAGTGAACACTAGGGGGCAGTGAGCACACATGCCCGGAAAGGTGGGCAGCCCTAGCCACAGCGCCCGGGGAGCAGTTAGAGGTTAGGTGCCTTGCTCAAGGGCACTTCAGTCATGAC
>JAYDZF010000013.1:12295022-12306900 GCA_034509105.1 Microcambeva barbata
TGAATATAGACTGTTGGCAGGGTGTAAGATAGCAATGAGCATCCGGAGTGTAAGATAAAGGATATAATTCTTTGTTTCGATAATCATTAAGGTTTAACTGTCCATGGACTGCTTGTGAATATGACCTGCTAGCTAATTATAGAGCAGTACAAGGGCTAAATCAATACTACTGTGTGTGTGTGTGTGTGTGTGTGTGTGTAGATGGCTGTGTTTGAGGAACTCCCACTGCACCCATCAGTGGGCCCACGGTTTCTTTAGTCCTGATTATTTCATCGTCATCGAAGTATCTAACAAGTGAGTCATTAGGTTACACCTTATAACCCCATATATGTGGACACCTCTTCTAATTATCCAGTTCCAGTGTTTCCCCGCGTCCACGTGGGGTTCCTCTGGGTACTCCGATTTCCTCCCACAGTCCAAAGACATGCTACCAGGTTGATTGGAAAGACTGAATTGTCCTGTAAATACCTGCGATGGACCAGCACCCCATGTGCCTTGCACCTGTTGAAGAGCTGGGATAGGCTCCAGCACCCCTCCTTGACCCTAATTAGGATAAGGGGTTAAAGACAATGAACTGAACTGAACAGTCCTGTGCCAAGCATCACAGAATTTGACCTGTTTGAGATGCTCTTCACAACCCCCTTTATAGTTTACACCGACACCCTGGACCTTTCTTTCTCTTTGTGTGTATAACACAGGAACACCGACACGAGGACGTACTGTGACTACACATCACAGTTTGTTTTGCAGATTTATGGAATTCCACTGAACATATTTCAGAAATTACATATCATGCAGGTAAGACAGTTTTGCACGTGTTGCATTTCTTTCTTTAACCCTTTATCCTAATTAGGGTCGGGGAGGGGTGCCGGAGCCTATACCAGATCTTCAACGGGCACAATGTACAAGGTAACACCCTGGACAGGGTGCCAATCCATCGCAGGTACCTACAGGACAATTCAGGACAATCAACCCGGTTGAATGTCTTTGGACTGTAGGAGGAAACCGGAGTACCCGGAGGAAACCCACGTGGACACAAGGAGAACATGCATCAAACCCAGGACCTTCTTGCTGTGAGGCGACAGTGCTACCCACTAAGCCTATCTGTTTAAAAAATCTCTTAAACTCAAGATGGCAAGACGGCACAAATCACTCGGCTGCGTGTACGGCGATGGACTGGAGCCCCGTCCAGGGTGTCACTGTGTGCCTTACGCCCGTCGAAGAGCTGCGTAGGCTCCGGCACCCCTACCCGACCCCGAAGATGGAAGAATTCCACCATCAAAACAGTTAACCATTTTGGCTTCCAATTTGTTCTCTATTTTGTTTTAAAAAGTTAGCATTTACAGTCCTACATGTTTTGATCTGATCTAATTGATGTGGTTTGGATCAGATTGAGACGCACTACAAAGGAAATCAGAAATATTTGTTTCTAGAATCCACGTTCAGCTGAACTTCCTCTTTTCGCTGCTCTACTTTCTCGCCTCGTCACTCGACACCTCTTTTATACTCCGGCAGACGATTATCGGAAGTGTTCTTCCACAGGTGCAACATAAGTGAGACCAATTTGTAATCAGCTTGTTACATAACGAAGGCGACTGTTTTTATGTGAGCAGAATGATGTTCGTGGTTTCAACAAAGACACTCTGGACACAGTTTGGATTCATGATGTTCTTTAAAGAATAGATATCCAGCATATGTATGTATTCCCGGTAGCTTAGTGGGGTAGCACTGTCACCTCACAGCAAGAAGGTCCTGGGTTTGATCCCCGGGTGGGGCGATCTAGGTCCGTTCTGTGTGGACTTTGCATGTTCCCCCCATGTCTCCACGTGGGTTTCCTCCCACAGTCCAAAGACATGCTACCAGCTTGATTAGAGACACCGAATCGTCCTGTAGATACCTGCGATAGACTGGTGCCCCTGTCCAGGGTGTTACCATGTGCCTTGCACCCATTGAAGAGATGACCCCTCCCCAATCCTAATTAGGATAACGGGTTAAAGAGAATGAACTGAACTGATGTATGTATTCCTGTTCAGTACCTCTAGTGGATACTTTGTATGAAATAAATAATAAAGCTTTTTATACTCGCAGACAGCAGCAAGCATCATTTTCAGCAGCATCGTCTTTTATATCCTGTATTATTACTGCTGTCGCCAGCACACGAGAATGGAAAACACCGAGGTAAGACACATTTATTTGTTGCTAGTGGGGTGTGATTTAGTGTCCATGAATTTTATTTTCATCTCCACTTTGTCCTGGTCACGGCAGAAAAAATGATAATCACACCTCCATCTATTCAAGCTGTTTCCACTAGTGTTCTATAGAGTGAGGATGGTTTAGTGGAAGGTTTGGGACATGTTCTAAAAAGGCATTCACTAAAACCTAATTGTATTTTATAAATATAAATCGAACATAATTATAAATCTCTTGCCAAGCACAGGCGGTAAAGTAAATAAACTATTTGCTTCTAACAGGGTTTCTATACTTGTCATCTAATTAAACTATGCAAATAATATACACACATACTTGAACTAGTGCACGATAATATTTACTATGTTTACGCTTCTGTAAAAAATAAAACGTAAAATATACTCTTTATATTGCATAATAAAACTAAAGGTTATCCAGGTAACATTGTTCTGGAAGGGCGGCACGGTGGCCTCACAGCGAGAAGGTCCTGGGTTCGATCCCCAGGTGGGGTGATCTAGGTCCTTTCTGTGTGGAGTTTGCATGTTCTCCCACAGTCCAAAGACATTCCACCAGGTTGATTGGAGACACAATCGTCCTGTAGGTACCTGGGATGAACTGGCACTCCAACAAGGGTGCTACTGTGTGCCTGTTGAAGAGCTGGGATATTGCTCCACGACCCGTAAATGGATGGGTGGTGAAAATGAACTGAACATCTGTCAGCATCAAGATCTACAGCTGTTAATAAGGAACGAAAAGTGTCCCTTCGTTTAAAAACGTTCGAGCATTAACGAATTGCAATTTCAGTTTTTTTTTTAATTATTAGTATTTTCTCATAATCAGGTTCAAGGTAAAGGTGACATCTGCACTTTTTGAACTTTTACAGTCAAATCCAGAACACTTGGATGCACATGAAGATGGACAGTAGAAAAGCTCTACCTGTGTAGTCATGCTTCAACATTGTGCACATTTTAGGTGGGTTTTCATCCTATATCTGTTACTGTTGAAGAATCAGTTATAACTTTTACATAAATTAATTGTTTTATTGACTTTATAAGTCATATTCTTTGTTCGGTTAATATTAATGAACAAGTTTTACACAGAACATGAAACACTGTGTTTATAACCTATATTATAAAAGTGTTTTTTTTAAGTGTGAGTGAGTTTTTAAATACAAGGTTGGTGAAAGTTAACTAATAAGAACTGAGTGACATCAGAGTGTGTTTCATGAAGTTTATTGATGGACTACAAAATTCTTATTTCTAAAAGAATTGCAAACACTGATTAAGATACAAAAAAAATCTGTTACCTTTACACAGAAAAACAGCAACATGTTTTCAAATGTGTATCCGTTTATATTTTATACAGGATTAAATGTGTATACAAAGTATACCCCCTCTCATAAGTGATTTATAAAACATTGATGCATTTAACTCTTTAAAAATCATCATTTTAAAACTATAGCTTTTTGTAACAGGACATTTTCAATGCTGACATTCCAGCAGACGAAGACCAGTGAAGGACCAGCCTTCAATCCACTCCGTTTCATCTTTTCTTTCTTTATCTCCCTTAATTGTATCCCTTGCTAGCAGCTACCTCAAAAAAAACCCAACATTCAGCAGTATTGCACATTTAGTATGGAGGCTGATTGTTCTGAGAGGGGGAAATAAATGAACAGAGAATCAAAATGCAAAAAAAATAATCATGCAAACAAGACCTGTAATATATATTTATATAGCTCATCTAGACAGAAGTTTAAAAAAACCAAAAAACTAATGAGCCAGGGAACCCATTCTAAAGAGACACCTGGACCTGACCCTGAAGACTAGCTCAACTACATTGACTTCTACCAGCAGAGGCCACTGTGTTATTTAGTGACCTGAGCATGAGGCAAAAGGTCAAACTCTTAAGCTGCAGACGCCTCAAACCGTGTTGAGGACACAGCAAGCAAAATAGACTGTTGATTGCTTTGCTCTAATAACGTATCTAAATGCATAAAATCTGTTTCTACAACATGCAGACAGAAATCACCTAAAAAGTGCTTTACAGCTTGACTCAAGCTCCAAGTAAACATGTTTAAGGGGCACTTAAATCGTATTCAATAAGATAACTCGAGCACAAAATAGAAATGTATGTTTTAGAGTGTCGTGGACCGTGATTGCTTGCTCAATAAAGTTTCCGATTGAAGGTTACTTAAAGATCATTTGGCACCAATGGACTCGACTTGAAGACTTTTACAAATTTCTTGAGCATGAAAATCAGAAGATTCAAAAAAACAGTCAGAACCTGATAAAGACAAAATATATAGTTTACCTCAAGAGCACATACCATGATTCAGCTGTTAAGAAATAACCTATTGAATATCAACAATGAATCATCTCTCAGAGAGAATGGGCCCTATATAAAACAAGTACATCCACAAGAAATTACGTATATAGTCCCTCGTCTTCTCTCTCATATATATAGACACAATAGTGTTGACATACTACAACAATTTAAAGTCTGAAATACTGAGCAGGCCAAAAGAATTCTGTGTTTTTAAGCCTTGTTCCTAGCGTCCATTTTCTTTCAGTTCTTTACGTACCTCGACTGAAATACAGCTAATGGAAGCTTTTCTTTTCTCAGTCAAATCATCCCTACATAGAGGTGAGACCAGGACAGGATTTGGCAATGCTTTACACCAGATACTGAACAAAAAAAATGCACGTTTAATAATTGCTTCTATCTTTAAGGGGAAAGGGAAGACTTGAAAACGGCAGGTGGAAAAAATAAGTGAATGAAAAAGAAAGTCCAGCTTCGACCTCTAAATACACCATCGATTAACCTCAGTTGACTCTCACAATCTATATGCATCGGGGAACAGTATGCAGCATTTAGTGGATCGTATCGTAAAGCACGTTATACAGTGGAGCCTGGTTACAAATGCACAAAAAATAAGCATTAAAACAATAAGAAGGCCAGGCATAAAAACATGTCTGCTATTTACACAGCCAACATTCATTCGTGAACCACAACACGATATCCAGATGAACACAAACTTCAAGAAAAAGAATCGTTGCTAGGAAATCAAGAGTCAAATGTGACTGGTCTAATAAACAGCCCGGTCCTGTACTGGTGAATACGACCGGTTTACTAACAGAAACATTCAAACTGTGTGATTGGGTTAATATTGCACAGCCTGTTGGGATCAAGGTTAAAGGACAGGTGTATCGATTTCTAAGCATTTTTGATGGTTGAGAAAGTGAACACTGAGATCATCAGAGAAATGTACAGAATCGAGACTCGTAAGGTTTGTTCACGAAACCCAAACTATACAGTCTAAAGAAACTCTTGTTCAAATGATTAAAGTTAATTTAATATGAGTAACAATATGATTGGAAAAACACTTGGGTATTAGTTTATTGTACAAACCACGCTGATCCCTCTATAGCCTGCATAGATTTTTTTCTAAATAAAAATACCTGCAAACAACATTTAAGTGTGGTGCTTGAGTGGTAAAAAAATAATAGTCCACTATGCCGAGATCTGGGGGTTTGAATCTCATTAGTGTTGTTTGCCGGATGGACATGGGGGTGTGGGGAGGGTTGTGTCAGTACCAAGTCTGGATAAGTTAAGTAAAGAAGGGTGCATCATGAAAGGCATCCAGCATACAAATTGTGCCAAATCAGGTATCCGTGTACCGAGTTAAAAATGAGAGAATGTAAAGAAAAAAAAGGTAAAGAAAAGAATTCTTGAAGGGAATGTTAAGTCTACTTCAACAATATCAAGGGACGTCTCTAAGGCATCATCCAACATATATGTACCTACTCTCTGTTCTTCAAGAACTGCCACTGTGAACAATTCTGAGTTAAAAAAGAAAGGTGCGTTATTATATCAAGAGTCGCATAGTCAGATAAATAGGGGAAAAAATGATGAATGTTCACTTCGCAGTGAGCCAGTTATTACATCAAGGCCATATGCTGTAGCAGCGGGGTGCAGGAATAAGGTAAGGGACCGATCTGAATAGGGAGGAAAAAATACAGAAAAGCTGCAGTGGAAGCCACCAGCACTTTGTTGTGCTGCTCAGCTAGTTTTATTTTCAACAAAGTGCTTTCATGCATTAGATGTAATTGCTTTTTGGAAAGAGGGATTAGAGGAATGCTTTGGAAAGCAGAACAGGAAAACACGACCCCCTCATTTAAAAAAAAGAAAGAAAGAAAATCTCACAAAGTCAGTCAAGCAATACACAGATTAGTGATCACGGGATGACTGGCAGTCACAAATCGGCCCAAATCCAATACATACTCCCGAGTGAACATACCAGGGTTCACCCTTACTGGGGATTGTCGAATGAAAAAGGACAGAAAGGCAGAACTAAGTGCTTCGTTCGGTTCTAAAGACCACATTGTACTGAAATGGTATTAATGGCGTCAGCAAACTTAAAATGCTTTACCGATGTAGTGGGAATCTGAGTTGAATGATCATATTCACAGTTTAATAAAGCTCTTTTTCCCTCTTTTACCAATTAGAAATCACTTGCAAATAAATCTATAGTACATGAAAATAAAACATACGTATATAATGTATTTTTATATATATATATATAGTATATGTACAAATCTTTTCTTTACAACAGCCCGTGACTCGTACAAAAAAAAACGTTTCCTGCCTTGCTGGCTAGAAGACAGAACCATAATAAAAAAATACCAATAGATGACCTGGGTTGTTCTGTGGAAATCCCACTTCCCTGTGAACAGTGTGCAGTGCGGGAAGATTTCCAGTGTTGGTGCTCATTGTCCGAGCTCATTGAGCGGCTGTCGTCCCGGTGACATCCCGTCGATGGTTTAACCAGAAGGGCACCGGAGAGCAGAGCGCTGGTACAGATTGCTTTTCCGGGTGTATCGGAATAGCTAGTGTGACATGTCCTGTCAGTTTAAATTACATTCTGATTACAAGCCGAGCCCAGGAGTTCTTAGGAAACCCCGAGCCACCGTGTTGTGTTGAATCGGTCGCCATGATTTCGAGACACGGGTGAGCTCAGCTCTAGACATTCTGACTTGAGAGAGAATTTGAGCATTCGTGCCTTAAATCCGGAGCCGTGTTGCTGTTTTCGAGCTGGAACGGACGGCGCTCTGGTAAACAGGTGCAACACAGGCACACCCCCCCACCCCGTCCCTCCCAAAATGTAATCACACGTGTTCTGTAACAATACTGACAGATCGAGAGCTGCCGAGTATTTTTTTTCTTGAGCGAAGCAGGATTTTGACATCTCGGCCAGTAAAGATGTCCAGACGACTTCTTTTTCTAATCGTGTTCTATTATAGACATTCCATGTAAGGCTCCAAAGCCGAATCCATCGCTTGGTCATCTCCACACAGAGAAGATTTATATTGCAGCTCCTGGCTGATGGGTTGAAACATTCAGAGATAAAATGGACCCTTTTTAGCAAATGACAGGGACACCGTCAGTGTTAAAAATCATTCCAGTAGTGGGTTCATAAGTGCCAGCCAGATAGTAGAGGTCCTCGCTGTCTTGGTACTTCTTAGTTTTAATCATTTGTTCATATTGCTCCAGGCTGACCACCAAACACTTGTGAGAGATGGTCTGCACGTCGTTCTCATCGACATGAGAGGACTGGTACAGAGCCCGCTGCACATAGAAATGTAACGTTAATAAACAAATCTGGTTTTCCTCAAGATAAGGTCATGGAAAGAAATAAGAGATCGGGTCATACTAACGTTTTTATAGACTTATAATTTCGGACCCAATTCTAATTCGTATTCTAGGTAAGGGAATCCAATTTTGGTCCAACATACACTCATAAATTGTAAAACTAGAGAACCTTAAAAGTCTTTTATTTTTTTCCATGACTGGCTAAATACCACAGTTCTTTCAATTTTATTTTCTATTTAACGTAAAAGGATTAAACTAGATTCAAAAACATTACATTAAAATGATTATATACTATTGTTTTTAACAACTGCTGTATATAGTAAAGGGAACATAGTAAAACAAATGTATCCTTAATCATGTCTTACACGGCAAGTTCATTGTTCTATGAAGTTGACTCACCTCCATGAAATCCTTCCTCTGATTGGAGAGCTGTAGGAGATCGGGAAGACTCCCTCTAGACGTCTGATCCCAGTTCTATAGAGGAAAAAGAAGCGTTTGTAAAGCCCGTTTGGATTACTTCGATTAGATGTATGGATGGATAGATAAAATACACGAATAACCTTTTTGTCATGAAGCTTCTTCCCTGGGTTGGTTTCCTCAGGGTGGTAAAACCATTTGACCCGGACCACCATGTTGTTTCCCCACGATTCCCACATGCTCTGAATGTGACCAATAAATGGAAGATTCGGTCGTCCCGCCGACAAGAAGACGGCACAGTCTCCGATACGGATCATTTCTTTCCCACGCATGATGGCTTTATAAAAGAGCTTCTTCGCTTTACCTTTCATTCCTCGTCTCTGCAATCAAAAAGAATGAGAAAACTGTAGGTTTTAATGCGTCGTACCAGTGATCATAATTCAAATGATGTCGGTAAACGGATGAAGCATCGACACTGAGGGTTGGTTTGGGGTGTGTTTCAAATGGACACCCCAGAGATCTGTGCGCTTCTAATACATGATCAAAGCACACATTGACCATTCACATCCCTAACTTTACATGAACAGTAAAGTAGGCTGTAGTCAAAAAAAGATGACACCAAGAGAAATATGTGAATCCTGAAGTGCCAATGAATCTTTATTAAGCCCCGAGCCTTTAACAGATTCGTTTCATTCTATTTGGTGTTACAATCAAATGTGAACATCATAATGGTGGGACTTGAGTTGAGACTCATGAAATTCCCACTGTTGGGCCCTTGAGCAATGGCCTTATCTCTAAACTGTGCACATCTATAAGTCGTGTATAAAAGCATCTACCAAATTCCCTAAATGGAAATGGTCACATTTGTTGCCTCGGAAGGCAGCACAACCAGTTTAAATGAGAAATTACTGGATGTCTAAAGGTGTTCCACAATATTTTAGCTCATGGGTGCTTGATGGATACAGCAGGCTGGTGGTAGACTGCATGTCGGGTTGGCCAGAACATGAAAGTTGACTGAAAAAAGGGGGAAATTAAACTCCCACAGCAAACCGCCGCACACCCCAACACACTTTCATTCACTTTTCATATATTCATGCATGCAAATATAATAGCTGTAGCCCTAGTGGTTCGGGTACAGGAGAAGTAATCTGAAGGATGCCTGATCAAACCTCAGGTTGCCACTGTTGGCCATTGAGCAAAACCCTTAACAGTCATTGCTCAGACTGTATACAGTAACTGTACTGTAAGTCACTTTGGATAAAGGCGGCTGCTGAAAATGTAATTGATCAGTAAAGTAAATGTCTCGGTGGTTTGTTTGGTTAAATATTGCCAATAACATCGATTTGTTGTATTGTTTATGGATGCAGTCACAGAGAGGTTTTCTCCTTCTCCCGTTCTTTTTTGGTTTACTAGTGTGCCCTAACAAAAGCTTAAAACAACGTACTTGAGTAGGTTGCCCAAACCACTTCCAGAGTTGCCTAGCAGGAAGAAAAGCCGAAATTTTGGGTCTGTTCTCAACAGATGGAAGTCTTTGTCGCTTGGCCAGCTCCTTTGTCGTTGGCATGTGAACCCCCTCTCTCTTCTTAGGTCGGCCGACGCTCTTCTTTTCCTTAGGCTGCTTTTGTTGCTTTGGCTGCTGTTTAGACGACTGTTGTTTTTGGACTTTGGTTGTCGTGGGTGAGGGTTCAGACTTCACTTCCACCTTCTCAGCATCTTCGTCATTTTCCGGTGGAGACTCCTCTTGGGGAGATTGGGGCTGAGAGGCAGGAGAGGCTTCTTCATCTGAGCAGCAGGAGGAGTCCTCATCGCTGGTGGTGGATGAGGAGGAGGACGAGGAGGAAGAATTAAATTCGGCAGTGGAAGAGGAACTGCTGGAGGACGAGCTGGAGGAAGTGGGACTGGAGGCACGGGAGCTGCTAGAGCTGCTGTCCTGTTTGGCTTTCTGTTCCTGTGAGACCTTTCTCTCCTCTTCACCCTCTGACTCAGAGCTGCTACTGTTAGTGCTGCTGCAGTTGCCAGATTGAGCATCTTTCTCGGCTGAGCTCTTGACTTTGACCGGGCCGTCTGTGCTGCAGCCAAGCTTACGGATGCTGTAGGTCGACACATCGTCGGGATTTATGGCCTCGGGTTCAGGCTTGATTTTCGGCTTAAGAGTTTTGTCAGTAGGGGTGGAACAGGCGACGCTTGTGTAGCTTACGCCCATTACAGTTTTGTTGTCTCTCTTACTGGGGTTCTGGCCTTCCATCATCATTAGGGCTTTGGTCTTCTTGGTCTTGGGGGACATCACCCCCTCATGGTCTAACTTGATAAGGATCTCTGCTTGAGGTTGCTTACGCTGAGTCTTCAAACCAAACCCATTTCCTTCGTCTTCGCTCTTCCTCACCTGTTTCACAGCCTTCGCCTTTGAGCCGTCGTTAGATGTGAAGGAAGCAGATGAGTCATTATAGATGTCCACGGAGAGAACTTTACCATAAAGTGCAGATGAGTAGGCAGACTTGGCCTGGGAGTGTACTTTGGCAGGGTGCTTAGATATGCAGGTTTTCTTCTGGCTGTCTGGGGGAATGGAAGGGTTGGATGTGTTGCCAGTCCGACTCCTCTTGTTTGACCGAAGCCCAGGTTGCTGTGTGGTGAGTGATCTTTCCTGGACGTGTACAGGAGCTGAATGATCAGCTTTTTCATTCTCCTTTGGAGCTACTTCAGAATCTAGAGGCAGAACATGGAGGAAATGTGTTATCTATCAGCACAACACACGACCTACAAAAATGGCATGAAGCTAAAACCTTGTCCCTGTCGTGACATTATCCTTATCTCTGTAATTTCATTCATCTATCACAAATATTATTTTAATTCCTGCCCTGCTGACTTGATATTCTTTGAAATTATCTTTACAATATCTTACAACTGTCGTTTATTCATTTCATTATTCTATTCAGAGCCGCAGTGGGTTTTGTGAGCAGTTAGAAAGAGCTGGTGTAAAGCAGAATCGTGTCTCAACAGGGACTCAAATAAGAGAACCAACAAAGACCCTACGAGCACAATCCGATTGTGACTAGGGCTGCATCTATCGATTATTCATCCATTACTCCAGTGATTAATTGAGTAATCAGAATAAGAAATTATTTTTGCTTTAATAAAGAGCCAAAAAAAAAATGCGTCTCTTAAAACAAACTGCAAAATTTTATATTAAAGGTTGAAGAGAATATTTATCAATGGCAAAACCAAGAAAAATAAATATTTTATGTTTCGACAGGTAAAAAACTAATTCTGTCAGGATTGTTTCTGATAGATGAGGTGCGTGTGTGTGCGCTGGTTGCAGTGAAGAAAAAAGTCATCGTATCAAAAACACGCGATGAGCTTTTTTTTCCCAGTTTAAAATCATCTTATTCTCGCTTCTGTCTGATCGAATCCACGCAGAACAGCTCGAGCTCGATGTACTTAAGTGGATAACACGATTCCTCGAGGCCAAAATTTACCTTTGAAGCTTTTTTGTAATCGAATTACAAAATTCAGAATTAGGAATCATTTCAGCCCTGACTGACCGGTAGGCCGTGTAGGGAATGTAAGTACATTGACTGGAAATGTTCCTTTCAATTTGGATTTTTTTAAAAGAATAACTACACCTCAG